>JXTB01000565.1:41574-135414 GCA_002914805.1 Parasponia andersonii | reverse complement strand
GATAAAGAAAAAGAGAATAGACTAAAGAGAATTGCATTATTCTTATTATTTATACGGAGGGTTACAACGAGGGTCAGCTTTACAAATGTAAAAAAATAGGGACCCTAATTACCTCTGGCCAGGAGAGCGTAGCTAGTTCCAGCGCTTGGACCAGCCCCGGTGGAAGGTGGCATACCAGGGTCGGATTCATCACTGAATAAAATGACCGCACCAGACCCCTTACCAGTTAAGACCCTAAGACCAGGCTGACCGCCAGGGGCTTCCGAAGTTTAATCTGGCAGACCAGAAACGGGGATAAGCTCTTTGGCAACAGAGGCGGATGTAGAGGGCCCGTCTTTTTCCGTAGTAAGCATCTTCAGCATGTCAGCGGGGTACATGATGCTGATCCTATCCCCAAGCTGCTGCATGTAGTACTTGACGGAATAGTGGTCTCTCTCGACGCCTTTCTGCTCGTCAAACTGGTCTGGCGTTACCACCTCAGCGTGGCCTTCGAATTCCCTGTTCTCCCAGCCAGACCTGTAACTTTCCGCAGAAAGGACATCCACATGCCTCTGATACCTCGTCTTTAGTTTTTTTTGGCGTCCGCTAATCTATCCCTCAGCGCCGTCAGCCTCAGCTCCGCCTACCGCTGCGACAAGTCGACCAAAAGGACGTTAATTTCAGCAAGGTTTTTGCCGTTCTTGCGAGACAACTCTACTTGAGCCCCCATCAATTTTACGTTCTTACGACCAGTCGAGTCTGCGTTGCAGAGAATGGGCCTTCAGTTTGCCTGTGGCTTCGGCTTTCCTCGCCTCCTTAGCGTCATCAACGACCCTATCGCGAGCGAGGAAGGCCAGCCCCACCTCTACCCCAGCGCTCTGGAGCTCTTGCTCCTTGATCTTGAGCTTGTTTTTGGCCAGTCTGGCAGCCTCAGACTAAGCAAGCCCAACAGCCTCTGCTTCGGCCAGCCTCACAGCTAGCTCCTCGTGCCTATTCCTCTCGACCCTCAGGGCGTGAGCCACTGCGTTGCTGACCCTCGCCTCATCAAGGCTCCGATATAAATCGAAGTCAGTCCTCAACTCGGCAAGGGCAGCCTCGCTGTGCTCGGCCAGTACAGAGCAAGAGTTCATCTCCTTGGTCAGGGCCCTGATGCGAGAGGAATAGAAAGACCGAATGGCGTCTAGCTGCAAGAATTAAAAAAAAAAAAAAAAAAGAGTTAGTGCCTAACAAAGATGCTGAAAAGTATAGAGGTAACCACATGAGCCAAACCTGCACGAAGGTACGACTAGCGATGAGCTCGACGTTCTCCGACAAGAGTGCTTCCAACTCAAGTCCTGCGGCTGGACTCTTCTTTTGGGTGTTATCCGCACCCGCAGAATATGGCTCCACCCTGCCAAACTGCGAGGGCACCCTCCCCCTTGACCGGGCACGCCCCCGAAGCAGTAGTGGCAGGGACGAAGGAAAGCTAGGCACCGCCGAGAGTGCCGTCGGCCACGGCGGGAGGTGATGCATTCCCTCTTGACGGGCCACTACGCACAGATCTTCTTCTCCTCAGAAGGGTCAGCATGGCTCCATCGTCATCACTGTCAGACGAGGGGGCAACCCTGCCCCTCTTCTCCGCCCGGCCCTCTTCTTCTTTGGATGAGCCAACCTCGTGCTGCCGCTTTATTGGGATTGGGGGAGGGGAAGACAGCCGAGATTTCAACCTCGGAGCCTCCCCACTGAGCTCAGCGATCTCCCCACCGAGGCAAATAGCACCCGACTTCGAACCGGAGTCAGGGGTGGACGAGGTTGGTGCAGCAGACCCCCCAGGCAGACTCAGGGGCATCCCCTCACAATATACAGCCCGTGTGGCTGACGTTTCCCCAGACGGAGGTCCGCCTGCATCAGAGCGAAGGACCGCGGGCACTTCATCTTCTGAAGGCACTATGAGATGACGGCCAGCGGGTGCCTTGGGGCGAGCCTTATGCCCTGTGGTTCTCCCCTTGACGGGGGAGGGGTCTGCCGATGGGCCCGTCTCAGAACCTATAAAGAACAAGCGACATGTTTAGATCACGGCCATAATCCGATCGACGAAGCTCAAGGATGCGGAAATGAACCCACCTCTAGCCCTCTTAGGGGCGGCGGCTTCCTCCCTACAGAGCCTGCACACTCCTCGGCCACGAACCTCACAGCCTCCTCGAGCTCGTGGCTAGTCGGCGCCACTAGGTCGTTAGAGCCTACCAACTGGCTTGAAGCCGTAACCTGACGACCCACTATGGCGATTCAATCGTGCTTGTCCTGGCAGAATCGGTTCAGGGCAGAGGCATCAAGTCGGCTCTGCAGGTACTTTGTGATGACCCAGGAGTCCAGAGGGAAGGGAAGGTATGAGACCATCCTGGGCATCATATTCATCACCTGGGGGTTAAGGGCGGCCTGGATGTGCTGGCAGTCCCCAAGAGATCTGAAGATGATGATCCTTTTCAGGCCTTTGAACCGCCCCACTGAAAAATACAGCTCGAACCTGTTTTCTTCTGCAGAGGCTGCACAAGACAAAATAACGTGAGCAATAACAGACGAGGAGAACGCAAACCCGAAAATCACGACCTAGCACTTACTCTGCAGGAAAACTGAGGGAATTTGGAAGTGCTCTCCATTCACCCAAGGGGAGCACCACTCCCCTCCAACAGCGTATAGCCTAGAGTGGGAGTCCCATTGCTTGTCTGACCTCAGCAAGCCCCAGAAGATGTGACGTCCTAGGAGCGGTTGAAGGTAAAAGGTGGGGTAGGAACTCTTTTTGGGGATGAGGGTGAGTTTGTAAGTATAAAAGACCACCTCTAGGTCGATATACAGGTTATAAAGAACTGACAGGGCGGAGAGCCCCATCAGAATCATGACCCCGTTTGTATTTAATTGTATCGGGTGGATCCCTGTCAAAGCGAAAAATTGGTGGATCAGAGGAGGAAGAGGGAATCGCAGCCATTCCAGATGTTTTCTTCACAAAATAATAGAGCCTTCAGGGGGAGAGGGACATAGATACCAGTCCGCGAGGCCCTCAACCCTTTGTAGCGTGACTCTGCCGGGGAGGCAGAGCTGTCTCCTCAGCGAATCCAACTCCGAGTCTACGACGGGGCACAATTCCTGATCTTGATTTGAGGTCATTATTCTGGATACGATCGAAAGAGCAAAAGTCTCTAGAAAAGGGGAAGTTGGAAACTCTAGGATTTTACGAGGCTAGAATAATTGAAGATTTTAGTAAAGTAGCCAATGAGCGTAAATGTGGATTTTATAGAGGGAGAGCCGAAGAGTTTTTCTGGAAAAGGGGAGAGCAAAGGAGACCGAACAGTCAGAACTTTGAAATTTAAAAAAATTTTGTGACATGGGATGGCGTGCCTCCACGTCGGCAAGGGGGAGCCACGTGTATCCCCAAATTGGAAGAACGGAGAAACGATTTCCCCACTTGATGGATACGAATCCATCAAATAGGGAAATGGGAGCAGTTGTGGGTCCCGTTCCCAAATCATACACCACGTGGACGATTAAGTGGCAGAACAGATCACAAACGGGGCCTACTGTCCGACAGGTGTCGAGAGTGACTAGCTAAAGGCCACGCGGGTCGCACGTGATATATATCGGCCATTGGGCTGTCCAAGGTTAGGGCCGAGCCTATTCCAGACCCTGGATGGACTCGGCCCAGTCCGATTCTTACCTCGACAGCTGGGGGGTCGGAAGCCCCAAGGGTCTTCCACCAGAATACAATGGAAAGTAACTTACAGCTCCAGACCCAGACAGAGCATTTAATACGATCTTGAGTAGGTGTGCGCAGGGGGCAAGCCGTCCTGACAGAACGGCGATTTGTCTAAATCTCGCCCCTGACAGACTCGAGCCATAGGAGATGGCGGAAACTAGGCTACAGTGGTATCGGGGGGATCACGGTAATCTCGGCCCATGACCTCTAGAAAAAGTCTTGAGGAAAAAGGTACTTAGTCCTGAGATTGAGAACCTGATGGTTCACAATCTCAGGACTATATATATATGAGCCATGCATCCCCAAAGAGGAAGCATATACGCATACAAAAAAGAAACATTTAAAAGTTCATAAGCAAGAAAAAAGACATACTCATACAGAGAAAAACTGAATCTTTGCTACTCAATCTCAAGGGTAAATATCTGACTTAAGCATCGGAGAGTCTTTGCAGGTGGCCACCCCTGCCTCTCCGACCCTGTTCGAAGTCAAAAGCTCTTTGGGATAGCAAGGACACGTAGACAGTTGGAGGATACAATACCAGTGGTTCAGAGACACGTGGACAGTTGGTGAAAACCGCTCCAACAATATGTTATTTTGTTATGGCTAAAGATTAATATAATAAAAGGACTACAATAAAAATAAATAAATAAAACAAAAGCCAAACTTCGGACTTGAGCCACTTACTTTATTGTAATATTTTTCAAACGGAAATAGTAAATTGATGTAATAACTTTTACTTTTTTTTTTGTACTAAAATGTTATTCAAAATAATTCTAATCTCACGTAAGTATATAAAGCACCCACTGTCTAGAATCTTGGTTTTATGTTCGAGTCACATCGGGCATAGATGTGAAAACCTATTATTACTAATAAAATGAGGTGAGGATTAGATAGTAATAAATATTTTCTTTTAATTTGTAATAAATAGAAGTCATTGATTAAGACTTATTTTCTTTACAAAAAAAAAATCTCACGTAAGTACATTGTTCCTTTTAAAATCAATGTCTTTAAGGATTTTTTTTTCTTTCTAACGTCCAAGTCTTCAAGATCCCATTGATTTTCTATAATTATTTCTATTGTGTTGTGTGTGCCTTCTTACTAGAGAAATCGACCAAATCATGATGATAATCAAATTATTCTATGTTATTGGAAAAATGTTTCAAAAAAATGTTATCTAGTAAATAATTGTACTAGGTCATATTGTATACACTTGTGAATCAAATTATATTATCCATGTTATAGGAAGTATTAGCTAGGTGCCTTTTTCTCTCTGTTAGTCTTTCATTCTCCTCCTCTTCTCTTACAGGAGGTACCTCCTCCTACCACAGAGGGAGAAAACCCCCTCTCCTGTATGAATTTTTCCAATTTTTTTTTTCTATTTTTGTTTTTAATTCTAAATAATTCTTTCATTTGTGAAGGTAGATGTCACCTATATCTAGATATGTAGTGGATTGAGTTGTTTTTATTATCTTCTCTTTTACCAGTGTAATTATCATTCACATCTATATAATTTTTTATTTAGATCTAGAAAGATTGTTACCATCGCGGATCGGAGTTGGTAAAATTTCTTCCGATGAATAAATCAGAAGTACCAATTTAGATAGTGAAAAATTGAAAATGAGCTATTAAAAAGCTCTAATATATCCTTCATGCAATTTTTCTCCAAAATTACTGACCAGGACTACTTTTGCTCTGAGATTTTTAGAATTTTTTTGTCTTCAAATTTATGAATTAATTTCTTGATTCTCATTGTAAAAGAATGTATGTATAACTTGACTTGCTATTCTAGCTCTTATTTGAGTTTAATAAAATTGTTTCTTTTCAAAAAAAAAAAAACAAAAGTAGATATGAAACATTTAATGTCATAATTTTAATTTTAAAAAAACGGTTCATTTTATATAATGTTACAAAAAGGAAAGTAAAACAATATCCAAATACAATCACACAAAAAAAAAAGAGAAAAGAAGTATAATTATAAATAATTGATAAGCAATATTAATGAAGTAAGGAATGAGAATGAGAATAACAATAGTGGGAATCAATTCTGGAATGAGATTTTTTTTAAAAAAAAAAAAAAAGAAAAGAAAAGTCTAAATCTTCGGATCACAAACAAGTTGACACCTGTAAGTTATACGTACAATAATATAATAGGCATAATTTGGTGGTACCACGATCTATACTAACCATTTGTAAGCCTTATAATCAAGTGAAACTATTTGTAAACCGCATTATCAATTAAGTCAGTGGAGATGTGCTAGTATATACAAAACTAAGCAATAATATAGAGCAATTTACAAAATATAAAATACCTAATCTATGTTAAATACGTCAACTTGTCAAACTCTAACTGCATGAAAAAACTAAAAAACAAAGATAATCCGAGTCCCATTTGAATGCTGGCTCAAAAATATGCATACATATGTATAGCGAGGGAAAGAAATCTCCAAAATCATTCTAACTTAAAGACTCAAGTAAAACACAATATGTTGTCCAAGGATTTGTTGAAACTCTTGAAAGAACTACTAGTTGTTCTGGCTCTACTAACTCTGTTAATCTTAGCCGTGGTCGGCAATGGCGGAGGAAGCAGCCAAGGAGGCGGAGGAGGAGGAGGCTGTCGCCTCTGCCTTTCACCGTCTTTGTTTCTTCTTCATCTTCTCGTCGATGGTCCATGATGTCATCGATTCCGTTCTTTATTCTTCTAAATCTGTGGTCAGATGATTTGCCTCCTGATTCATCGTCTTCGACTCGTTTGAATATTCCTTATTATTACAATAATCCAATGTTGTTAATATTACGTGAGGCTTGGTCATTATTATGCGATCATGTTAGCTTTACCATAGTAAGATCATATATTGGCTTTGCTCTGGCTATGGTTATTCTATTGGGTTTCTTGATGCTTTACTTTTGGGATTACGAAGATCATATTGGTCCAGTTATAATAGTACTGTTCTTATGGTTCAGGTATACACATGTATACGTATATTATTATGTTTTTTTTTTTTTTTTAATATGACTCTAAGAGGAGTACCAAAACGATTATTTTAATTTATTGTTATTATAAAAAAACCCTGGATTTTTTTATTTTAGCAAAAAAAAAACCTTAGATTTTTCATCATGGCAAATAAAACCTTGAATTTTCTTAAATTTAGCAATAAAAATATTGAGTTTCTAATTATATCAAATAAAACCTTAAGATTTTGAAATACAATCAAATTTGGACCCAAAATAGATATTTGATCAACGAATATATAACATGATTAAGAAATGCTTTTATTTTTTAACATTCTACACACATGAACTATTTTTTTAAATTTATTTTAACTAAAAAAAGTCAATATTTTCAATATAGAATGACACAATTTTCGACCAATTAGGGTACTTGTAAATGTAAATAACCTTGTATAGTCGCACATGATAGTGTACACTAAGGAAAAATAGGTCATTTGTCTTATTTCGCAACCTAATTTGATTCGATTTTATAATTTAAAGATTTTATTTGATATAACTAAAAACTCAAGGTTTTTTTTTTTTTTGAGATAATCGAAAATCCAAGGTTTTGTTTGCTTAAATTAAAAACCTCAGAGTTATTTTTAAACGATCCCAAAAGTCCATATAATGTATATGATCACCAACTATGAAAGGTCAAATTAAATTTTCCATCAATAATAAAATTTAAGAACGCAAACTTAACTTACTTTAATGCCCAAAAAAACCAAAGTAATAAACGTATCAAATTTAAACCGATCATCAATTCAAATGAATCTCCAAACCATAATAAAAGTCAAGTCAAACTCAAATAATCTTAATTTAGTTACCTGATATATATATTCTAAATCTCATATATTAGATCGACTTATCACGATTCAAATTGTCAAACTTATCATATTATCTCATACCACTTGTTACGCCCCACGCTCGAAGACATGGGTCGCATATCTATAAGGCAAAACCTTATAAATCTGCAAGGCATCAATGTATAATTCACAATAATAAAGAATAATTAATCTCCAATAAATATCTACAAATTTTTGAAATAACTCGACAATTATTATAAATCCCTAAATATTAAAAATGGACTATACAAAGTACAAATTGTATTCTAATAAGTTGGTACTAATCGATCTTTTAGGTTCTTATGTTTTCTCATTAAAGATAAACGACTTTCCATCTTCCAATCACAAACTCATATGCATCCAAGTTACTACTAAATAAGTTCTTATTTATATCTCATCTAGCTATCGTTTCAAGTTACTACTAAATAAGTTCTTATTTATATCTCATCTAGCTATCGTTTAAACCTGTGAGAGAAATTAAAAGAGTGGTGATGGATTAGGGTAACTAGGACCCCAACTTAATTATCACCCTAAATATTGGTGCAACTTTCTAAAAGTTAAACTTTGTAACGTTATGGTTCCTAAATTTTTGGAATACACACTAGAAATCAATGTGCATCGCATGGGAAAAAAAGCATTCTTACCATAAATGCAGATATCATAATTGTAATGGAAGCTCCGATGAATCCCTCGCAAGTTTTCTTTGGAGGTAATTTGATTAAAGGAGTTCTTCTAAAGAATAAAAAGTTGAGCTTGACAGTTCAGTAAGTAATGAGTAACCTTATCTAGTTAGATCAAATATATATAAACTAAAATATTTAATAAAACGTTTTGAGAATAAATTCAGTTTCAGAATTCAATACTTTTGAAAATAATCAAACTAATCTATTTAGTAAATAATTTGACAAAAACAAATAATAAGTTTCCAAATCGTTGTTTTCGAATCTCATTCAATCAATAACAATTTCAATTATACTTCTCTATAGTTTTTGACATCTATGACTACACTTAACCTCTGTAGTTAAGTCCAAATTTGCCATAAATAATATCTGTAGCTAGGTCCAAATATACTACAGATAACCCATATAGTTAGGTATGAATATATTATATTTATCCTTGCAGCTAAATCAATACTATCCACAGATAACTTATTTGAATTGGGTCCACATTACATAGCCACTGAAGAGAGTTTCAAAATACTTATTACAACAACGAATCATAAATAATATCACTTTTATCTCATTCCAAAATGACTTTCATGTAACGATATTCAATAATAATTTCATATAATTGATCCATATTTTGGTATAAAAACAATAACAAAATCAACTCACAATTTATTTCATAAAAATAATTATGTTCTAGCAAAAAAATTTTTTTTCAATAAAAGTCTTAATTGCCAAAATCATATTTTTTCTTAAAATCATAATCTCTTAAAAAATATTTGATAAACATAAGTTTATTAGAAATAATAAAGCATTTAATTTTATGACAAAGAAAACTACTAGAAAAGATCAAAAGTTACTTACCTCATTCACTTTATCTATTTAACCAAAATGATCAATATAATTATTCAAGCACCTATTACTATATAAACCATGTATAAATATCAAATCACACTCTAATTATACTAGAAAGAATTTGACTACTTTCTTTCTATGATATCTTATATGATGAAGTCTATAGTTTCTCTTAATAATGTTAATTTTTATGATTCACAATAATTTTAATTAATCTCTAAAAATCACAAAACTTAGGGAATAAGTTCTACAAGTAACTAGGGTCCTAATAGTACAAGAATGCATTTATGAGATCCGTAAGTGAGCCTTTATAAAGTCTGAAAAATAACTACTACGTTTTACTAAAAGTGCCAAAAGTTTCAAATTTTTCCAGAATCATAGTACTCACTTCAAATAGTTATAATTCTATAGTTATAAGTCTGATTTTAGCAAAATATATACCATTGGAGGAAGAATTGAGCTTGTGCGTTGACATTAATTACTCAACGAGTGTCTTTGATACAAAGATACGAGGGAAAAGTGGGAGGAAAAAGAACAATGATGAGATTATTAGATGGATTTTAGATAAATTAAAATTTATTTGAAACAATATTTTGATTTTTTTTCTAATGACTTATTTGTGATAAAATAGTCTTTAAACAACTATTCATATATTTAATCTTTAGATAACTATTCATATATTTAAAGATGAATTTAAAGTGTAATATAAATCTACATTTATTATCCAATAAGGATAATTTTGTCATTTCTTATTACTAATTCTTGATTTAGCTTATAGGAGAAGTTGGATTTTTAAAAAAATAATCAAATTACAAAGTTTTTATAGCAAAAATTTAAATTCAACGGATTTTCTCATATTTCTTAGACACATGGGGTTTCATGAAAAAAATAAATAAATAAAAATAGAAGAATACAGTGATTTCATGACATTATCTCTTACACCGTTAGCATTTTCACATAACACATTCAATCGTTTTGCACATAAGTTGCCCAATAGATTCTATGAAAATGACTTTCGAACCTAGTGATACAATTTACCAAATAATTACGAACAATCCACATAACCAGAAGAGTCTGTCTTCCAGCGTTAGAAAGAAGACTTGACTAACAGCCTATTCCATTC
This sequence comes from Parasponia andersonii, assembly GCA_002914805.1. Lineage (NCBI taxonomy): Eukaryota > Viridiplantae > Streptophyta > Magnoliopsida > Rosales > Cannabaceae > Trema > Trema andersonii. Next base: position 125,232 of record JXTB01000565.1, on the reverse strand, counting down.
TAATGAGTTAAAAACTTAATTAGGAATAGCGAGTGAAATTCATAATCCAAATTGGCCGCAGTACCCTTGGATTTTCACAGTTACTGGAGTCCTCTATCACTCTATGCACTTCCAAAGTCCGACTCTCCCTAGGAAGGAAATCAAAACCTGCTTTCCAGGCTTAGCATCGGAACTTATTAATTTAACGTATTATAAAGACAAGGGCAGAACAAAGCTGCTAAACAAGACAACATAAAAAAACCTCTGGTTTACTTGGAAAGAAAAGCTGCTTATTCATGTGCAAATCTCGTACTTCTTGCCAGTTTGAATAATATTTTGGAGTTTTTCCACAAAACAGGACTACTTAGATTGGTTCAGCTCCAAAAATTTATAAAACAAGTACGACATTATTTTTTTGTTTTTGGATCAAGCATCCCTTCTAATCATTTGGATAGTTCATACTTCATAGGCAAAATTAGATTCACTGTTTACTGAAAAAGTACATGTTTTTGTACGCTTAAATTGATCTTTTCAACAACCAAAAGTGACGCTGGTCCTACTCTATATGAACGCAAATTTACAACGCTTAAATAGTCTATAATGAGGTTGAATACATACATTTTCCTTGCCAAAATTGTCATGTAAGCTGGTACTTATCTTCCAGATAATTACTTCTTAGTGTTTCTGGTAAAATAGCTAACTCAAGACTTTAAGCAGCAGCCGATGCATCATCTGAGTCCACCTTTAACTGAAAAAATTAGATAAAGCCGTCTTACGCACTTCATGCAACGCCAGAGTCAAAAGTCAATCAACAGAGAGCAGCAGATGGACAATAAAGCTTACCAGCTCTAGATGTCTTTGCAAAGCTCCATGTAATAGCTTTTTAAGTTTCTCACATTGCTCTACCATTTGACCAAAACTGATAAGTTCCTCGAGTGCGCACCACAGCCGCTGGATTGCTGTGTATGGAAACCAAACTGCAAATGGTCTTTTACGATTGATTACATCTGCTGGTCTCTGTAAAATGTGATAGAAAAACGTCAACTAACAACTAGAACAATGAAAACTTGAGGTACATATAAGATCATGAACATGGAAATTTTAGTCAGAACATCGTGATTCCATTGGCAAAGAATTAAAATTCTTAAGAAGTACAGGCAGTCACCTAGCAGGGTGATCAAAAATCCAATCCGGAGCAATTTCCACTCCAAAATCGCCATGTAACCCTAATCCTCCTACCGGGTCTGGAATTCCTCAAACTAATAAGATTCATGATTTAGATTTGCCAGTATCTCATATGAAAGGAGTATAGGTTGTGTACTATGCATCCAATTCTCCAACTTTTAACATACAACACGTCATCATCCTAAGACCAAGTATCTCAACTGTTGTAATTCCTAAGACCATTGAAGAAGCCCTAGAAAGTCTAGAATGGAGAAAGGTGATCCTTGTGGAGATGACATTAAAGATGAAAGACACGTGGGAATTGACTTGCTTACCAAAGGGCAAGACCCCCATTGGCTGCACGTAGTTATGTACCGTGAAGTATAACTCAGATGGTGGGATGGAGAGATACAAGACAAGACTAGTTGCCAAGGGATTTACGCACACATATGGAGTGGACTATACTAAGACATTGGCACCAATTGCCAAATTAAATACGGCAAGGGTCCTATTGTCTCTATTTGTGAATCTCAATTGGCCCCTACATCAACTATATATCCAAAATGCATTTCAAAAATGGTGATCTTGACCAGAAAGTGTACATCAATTTGCCACTTAGTTTCAAAGAAAGCAGCAATAACGAAAGAGTTTATAAGCTGAAGAAGTCCTTGTACGGTCTTAGAGGGCCTGGTTTAAGAGATTTATGAGAAGTGAAGAAACATGCGTATGCTTAAGAACATAATGGATCATACTCTGTTTTACAAACATTCTTTGAATGGGAAGTTGACTATTTTAATATTTTATATTGATGACATTACCATGATCGGAGATGATTTTGCAGACATAAGCCGGTTGAAAGGCATATTAGCAAAGGAGTTTGTGGTTAAAGACTATTGTCAACCCAAATTTTTTTATGGGTATGGAGGCAGCTCGGTCAAGAAAGAGGATCTCAGCGTCGCAAAGAAAATATGTGATTGATCTTTTTATGCTAGGATGTAAATCGACAAAGACTCCTATGGATCCCAATCAGAAGCTTGGGCTAGTTAGTGGAGCAACTCTGGTTGACAAAAGGCAATATCAGCGTCTAGTTGGTAAACTTATCTAGCTTTCCCATACTCGACGTGATATCGCTTTTGTAGTGAATGTGGCTAGTCAATTTATGTGATAAGAACCAATCTCTATCACTTAAGCTAAGAGCTGTAAGAAGGGGAATTGTGGATTCTAGTAGTGGAGGGGGGGGTCAGGGGTAGTCTAGTCTTTTGTTAGTTAGTTTGTTAGTAAGGGCTGATTTAGGACTCGGGATAGCAGGGGAGGGTATCGAGTAATTGGTGTAACTGGGTTATTGGAGCTGAGCTCCATGGGAGCCTCTCGAATGCATAGTCACTGTATCTTCTTCTTTCAATCAATATATCAATATCTACCTATTTTCTGGTTTTGTGTGTGATTATGTGAGTTGATTTACTACTGGGCTCTATCATTATGCATGCACAATGTGAAAAGCATGGGGAACCAGTGTACAAGGTTCTGAGATATCCTAAGAAGACGCCAGAAAAGGGACTGTTTTACCGGTAAGAATTGAGTTGAGATGTTGAAGATTACATACATGCTGACTGAGCTGATTCTAATGACGACGGAAGACAAGGTGATCTGCGTGATTTATGTTCCAACCGGGAAGCAGGTAGCCGATGATTTGATCGAAGGACTACCAGACAAGGCTTTGAGGACCTTACAAACAAAGTTTGACACGATCAACATACTTGCACCGGCTTAACGGGGAGTGTTGAATAATTTTAATACTTTCTAATTTAAAAATTCAAATGTTTTCGAATATGTAGGAGATTTATTTTTTCTATTATTTTCTTGTATCTTAGTTGATTGTTTGTTTGAGTTTAGACTCTAGATTGTAATTGTTAGATCCTATTTTCTAGCTGGTTGGTTTAAATTTCAAATTTCCATACCAGATTAGTTGTAGTTCTATCTCTATAAATAGGGTTGTAAAGCTTGGTATCCAACATATATTTCTCCTATATTTTCCATTCTCTTTGAAAAGAGTTCATATATTGGGTTGGGTCTCAATAAGATGACAGGAATCTGATTCTATAGAATGAATAATAGAGAAGAAATGGCAGACGAGAATAGAGACAAACAGGCTTTGCTTGATAGAAAAATACACGTAATTGGACATTCGAGAGGTCCAAACTCTCCCACTCATGAGCTCAGCACTATTATTTTCTTCTCACTGCTGAACTGCCCAGCACTATTACTTTCTTCTAACTGCTGAACTGCCCCCTAAACCAATCCCTCACATTCTTTATAACCCCCATTTTCTCAACTAACTAACCCTTATTACACTAATTATTAACTAACTGACTAACTAATCCCCATAACAAACCTATAAGAGTGGAGACTTATCAATTACCTTCCGCCCCAAATTTCACCTTGTCCTCAAGGTGGTCACCCTCCTATTCTTCGAATCTCACTTGTTGCCCCCATTTCATCCACACCCGTAAGTTGTATAAGCACATCATCAGTATCATCATGAACCACTAGAACTTGGAGAGCTTTGTTCTTACAACAATGTCCAACCAAGTATTTTTCATCACAATGAAAACATAAGCCTTTTGCTTTCCTCGCTTGTAACTTCAAATTAGTCAAATGCTTGACTAAAGCATTGGAGTTTGGAATCGACTCCTTGTTTGAAGTTGTTGCCTTGGTTAAATTCAATGGATGCTTTGTTGAATCCACACAAGGGCTGTAGTCCATATCCAAACACCCTTCAAAATTACGCCCCAACTCAAAACATATCTTGTTTCAACATCAAATTTCTATCCTCCACCCGTTGCGCTAACTCCACGACTCGAGACAACCCGATTGGTTTCATCAAACGGACTTCAGCTTGAATATCTGGTGTCAACCCATTGATGAAAGGTGCTTTCAAGAATGTGCTCCAAAATATCATGTAGCAATGAGACCAAGATTTCAAACTCCCAGCGAAATTTGCTTACCGTACCCTTTAGTCGTAGCACCAAGAACTTCTCACATATAGTTCCGTCTTGAGAAGACCGAAATTGCTCGAGGAACATTGATTTTAATTCATCCCAACTACAAATTGGTCGACGACCATCTTCCCATTGGAACCAAGTCAAAGCCTCACCACCCATACGGATGGCAACTACCTCCAATTTCTTAAGCTCCGACAAACGATTCATTGAAAAAACAATGCTCAGCTCGAAAGACCCATCCGTCCAGGTTCAATACTTCAAAAGTTGGCATTTCTAATGGTGCAATCTTGACCCATACTACCCGCCTTCCCGATACGAGTCGTGTCGAGACGCCGCAACACCCCACCGTCAAACAGACCCCATTCGTAGCGACCCGGATAGTCATGACGAAGAAGCCCCTCTTGAAAGCCCCCAAGACCAGTTGTGTGCTCCATTCCAACCATCCCTAGACCTTGATTGTTGCGAAAGAACCCCTCATGCTCAGCACCAACCACATTCTTGGTCGTCATTTCGAGTGAAAAAGACCGGTTCTGATACCAATGATAGGAATCTAGTTCTATAGAATGAATAATAGAAAAGAGATGGCATAAGAGAATAGAGACAAACAACCTTCTTTATTGCTTGATAGAAAAAAACCACACAATTGGACATTCAAGAGGTCCAAACTTTCCCATTAATGATCTCAGTACCATTATTTTCTTCTAATGGCCGAACTTACCCTAAACCAATCCCTCACATTCTTTATAACCCTCCTCTTCTCAACTAACTAACCCTTATTACACTAATTATTAACTAACCGACTAACTAATCCCATAACAAACCAATAAGAGTGGAGACTTTGAATAGCTACAATCTTGACCCCTTTCTTGGAAACAAGAAATAGCTGCAACCAGTCACTGCATTTACCATTCATTCCTAGGATACCTTTCAGTAAGATATTTGTGAGGAAAAGAAATTACCATTGATGCATATGATTCTATATACTCGAGCAAAAGATTCGTAGCTTCTGTATAACGACCATAATCAACATATAGCCGAAATAACAATGCAGGATTTGATTCTTGGCCGGTCATCCTCCATGTCCTTTCATTTCGACCATCCTGACCCCAGCAAATCTTATTAGTACGAGTGTGACAACAATGAATATCCAAATTCAGTGGAACAGTAAAATAAATAATTAACAATTTGGACCACCAAAAAAATAAAAGACTCGATAAATGACTTGAGCAAATCTTGAACCTATAAATCACTAAAATTTTCCCATAACCTTCGCCCAGATACTTTGAGAAGAGTCAAAAGAATGACTTCATGGTGAAAATGCAATGGTAAGGAAGGGAAAACAGCTTTAGAAAACGTAAACCTTGATCTGGATACTAATTTCAACCGAAATTATAGCCTACAGTGTTCACAAGGGAAAACCAACTCCTTATTTAACAAAAACTTCTCAGATACAAGAAACCAAAATTCTCATCAAGATCAATGGGACCAAAACACCAATGAGATATGCCTGGATCTAGTAATATATATCATACAAGTAGAGGGGGGTACTAGATAAAATTAATTCAGTGGTATTGTGAATCAAGTAAAATGTATAAAAAGTGAAAACCAATAGTAAACACAATGAAAGAACATAAAAAGAATGAGACCAAAAAGAAATTAAGTAAATTAGACGCCTCAATATCAGTTCTCAAATGAGACTGGTATAAACTTGATGTTGATACGGTTATTTTTTTCTTATTACGGGGGTACATCATTATGCTACATATTTGTGTAAGTATGTGTGAATGTAAAATATCCTTCTCTCCCAGGTTCTTTCACAACATAAGTTTCAAATATGAGTTCTCCTTTCAGATCATCTGCTTATTCTTGTGTGTGCGTGTGCCCTTAGAGCTATTTCTTTTTGAAAAGAAATAAACTGTCCTTCACTTTGTTAAGAGAAGGATTCACTATGTTGAGGGGACTACGTAACGCACTTTAATGATAGTCCAAGACAACAATAAAAAAGGAAGGAAAAGAGTAGAAAACATTTTTTTGATAAGAAGAGTAGAAAACATTTCAACTAGATAGGGGACTAGCAGCCCCAATGACATCTGGCTAGAGAATTACCTTGAACATAGTAACCAGCCAAAGAGGCAATTCAATTTGAGGATCCGTGCGAAGAAGAGTTTCGGCAACAATTAACGGTAGTCTGGCATGAAATCCCTTGTACTTGTCCTAACAATTAAGAACATATCAAAAGGAAAAAAACTAAGATGAGAAAGTAACTAGAAATTAAGAGAAAATCCCAAATGGGGAGGAGGGAGAATAAAATTCATGGCTTCTAGGTTAGAAAACATAACTAACTTCTCAATGCATCAAAGGGCATGGAATAAAGCTTACTTAAGGAAAATGGAACAAAATTACACGAGATCTTTTGGCTTCATTTAGAAATTGAAACCAGATTATTTTAAAGCATGTAAAAATACTAACAAGATAACGCTCAAGAGTAACCCATTGACTATTCCCCTTTAATTCTTGAGCTGAACTCATATTAGGTGAACCACATACAGCCACTTCATTCTTTGATGAAGTTAACAGAAGAAGATGCTTTTGGCGATCATCCCTGAAAATTATGTATCATACAAATTGATATTTAGCATCAGCAACTGCACTACCTCTATCTGGAAATCGAATAGCAACTAGATATAGATGACATGCACTTGAAAACCATGTAAGGCCAGTTGAATAACAAGGTTGGGACTCATCTTACCCTGTCCACGAAGAGTCAACTTTATCTGGGCAGCATTTCAATGACATCACAGAGAAAACTCTTTCAAGTTCCCTGAGTGAAAAAAAAGACAAAACCAAGTTTTATTTCAGGCATGAGAAAGCAAAGCTTGATTGCTGAAATGATATCTTCAAGATAACAGATTTATATTACCTCTTCAAGTGTGAGCCTTTGAAGAATCTTAGAATAACTGTGAATGCCATATCATATAAATCTGCCTGGACTAGAAGATCAACCAAATTTGGTAGACTCTCGTGAATTCCTAAAAGATATTAGAAAAAATATCAACAACAAAGAAAGAAAAAAAAGAATTGTATAAATAAAATTTGAATTGTTTCAGGGAGCCACAAACAAAATAACCAAAAGTATAACATTCTTACCATTAAATTTCAGTTTCACTTGTGCTAATGAAAGCAAATATTCAGCGGACGTTAGCACAAACTCATTCTCAATTTTCTCGATATCAATACAATGCCATTTTTTAGGCTGAAAATCTATACCTTCTGCAGCAGATTTAAACATATTATTAAGTCAAAACAAAAAGAATCTATAATGCAAAATTCCAAGAACACAACTCGTTATGTTGTCCATGAAGGATGCAATTAATCATGTGGTGGGCACAAAAATAATCAAAGATGAAGACACAATGAAAATTAAAAACCAGAATAAAAAAAATTATTGGTTGCTGCATTATTTACGCTCTTCTTCGACTGTTCTTTTTGCCTTTTTACTTGGATAATGCTCTTCGGGGACAGGCCTCTCAAACAGAAGATCAATCCAAGCATATGCAGGATGAACAAGATGGAGAGCGTTAATTGCAGAAGAGAGCCCATTTAATCTTTCTTGCAAATCCAATGAACTGTGCCGGTAATCTCTTTGATCTGCTTCAGTCTTCAAACGAGAAGAATATTGATATATGTAACTTGCCGCTTTTCGCCAGTTGTGTCGATGCATTTCAAAAGCATAAAGCAGCTTGTACAAGTTTGGCTTTGCTAAAATATCTGAACGCACTGCCTACAAAAAAATGACCTAACCATTAATTGCATGAACTACATTGAGGTAGTGGCAGCCAAAGTAGTTTGCAAAGACATACCTTCCAGGCAAGCTCTTGCTCTATCTTGTCAATTAAACCAATGAATGGAAGTTGACCACCACAAAGAATCTGAAACCAGGAAAATGAATAAGCTTCAAAGTACAGAGATAAATATCCTTACCATAATCTATGAACTTTTTACAATAATCAGCAACATCTAACTGTGTTTAAATAGAGTGACAATGCATGCAGCAAAGAATTACTTGTACCTCAAAATTATAGAAAAAAAAATTGTCTAAGATGCAGAAGCAAAGTTCTCTGCCATTCAAATGCAACAAACAGACGTTGTCAACTCTCGCATTAGGCATTTGAAAAAGATTTTATCACTACTTGGTTATAACACTAAATAATTTGTTCATTCTATTTCATTCTTGTTGACGTATAATCCTCACTCAGGCTTTCTTAAATATTATATCTAGAACTCATAAATATATCCTTCTGCACAATCTAAAGAAAGAGCAATTAAAAGAGAATATCAGAAATGAACAAAGTAGAAATGAAAGGGTGTGGTAGAGGACAGGATGGTTTGGTAGAAACCTTAATGGCACTGCACTCGTAAAGTACAATTATGAAACGCCTCAAGCAAATGTGTTTGCTCTCCTCATCTGGATTTGATATTATTGCACAGTATGCATCATAAAAGTGACTAAGATCTAATGTAAATTTGAAGACATTTGCCCAAAGTCGTCCTTTAATGGTGGTGGCTGATTCATCGAATAGGTCTCCACCAGAGTGCTCATTCTTCATACTTAAAGCTTCCTCTACTTGCTCAAGTGCAGCAAGAGCAAACTGACATGCGCCTTCACTAATATTATATTGCTCAAATATTTGCATTGCCCACTGATAATAATGTAGCTTCCATGCAGCATCTGATATGTCAACACCTGGAATAGCAATAAAACAAGTAAAGATATAGTACCGATGACAACCATACTGAAACATGTAGCTGGAATTCTATTAAGATCAACTCACTGAAACCAAGATGAGGCAATCCTGCTTCAGGAGGCAAACTCTGCAAAGCCTGGGCAGCATCTTTTACGGATGAAGCTCTGAATAGATTGATTAAAACAACAGTACAAACCTCATTAAAGGAATTAAAAGAGCAGCATTTAAGCCGATACTAATATAATAACCATTTTTTTCAAGCCTACCAGGACAAGGAAATTGTTAATCTTTTAGAAAGAATGCCGAACTTTACGCAAGTTGACAACAGAAGTGTATCCTACCGACACAATCTTCTTTTTAGTCGAAACATACATGACCTAGCTTCACTCAAGAACCACCAGTGTCAGATGTACTTTTGAGCAAAAGAATTCAACATTTTGAATCTGGATTGCTAATCAAAAATGCCATATTTGTCTGAGTCATGTTTATACTACAACTACGGTTACTGCTAAAGGAAAAAGAATTTACTAGTTATCGTACCAGCCTTAGTTCATTCAATCCATACTGTTGCTCTAGCCATCATTCTGCTGTTAGTATCTCCAAAAACACGGGTAGAAACTTAGTTTCTTATATTGCTTTCATATTACCAAAAATTTGAAGCAAATACAAGTTTCCTAAAATCAATAAAAACCAAAATTGTTCTTCCCCCCTTTTTCATGATTTAGGAGCAAAATTATTCTCTTAGAAAAGAAATAGAAGAGACCTTCACATTTCTCGATAACACAATTAAAAAAAAACTCTCTGCAAGAAAACTTGACAAGAGAGAGAGAGATACAAGTTTCATAAAGTCAATAAAAACCAAGACCATTTTTCATGATTTTCGGAGCAAAATTATTCTCTTAGAAAAGAAATAGAAGAGACCCTCACATTTCTCAATTTAAAACATAATGGAACAAAACTTGCAGTGCGAGAGAGAGAGAGAGAGAGAGAGAGAGAGAGAGAGAGAGAGTGATTCATATGGCTGAAAATTTGAAACAAATACAATTTTCATAAAATCAACAAAAACCAAAACTTTTTTTCCCCTGATTTTAGGAGCAAAATTATTCCCTTGATAAAAAAATAAAAAGAAAAAAGAAGAGACCCTCGCATTTCTCAATTTTAAACATAATGATATAAACTTGCTCTGCTAGAAAACTTAAGACGTGAGAGAGCGGGAGAGAAAAGGGGGGGGGGGGGATAAATTGGCACCGTAAATGTTAAATTTCTGAGAAAATAGATACCAGTTCACCTGCTGGTAACCTTGGTAGGGTCATAGGGGAGGTATGAAGGTTCAAGAATGATTTTGCAAAGGCCAACTGGGAAATGATACTGAAAATGCGAAATGGGAGTAATGGAATTCTGGTCAACTCCTTGTGCTTATAAGTCTAAGGAGTTTGAAATAATACTCAAAGAACCAAATGGAAATCATGGAATTCCAGGCATCTCCTTGGGCCTATACTTCTAGGACTTCCTAATTTTCTTAATTATTCTTGACTGGGAAAATGTTGTCTAACCATCTCTTTTTTTATTTTTGGGTGGTCGAACCCTAGTTCCCTCTTCGCACACTAGTTTACTTTTTAGGAAAATTCTTGTTTCTTATTAAAAATATAAGGCCAAATGAAAACCTTACACGGTATAGAATACCTGAAGAAACATTGAACAGCTTCACCGACTTTCCTCTCTTTCAACTTTCCATGCAATTGACGTTGAGCCTGAGCGAGAAGGCAGCATCCAAGAACGTGATGAAGTATGCACCATCCACCATCAGTATCTTGTATACTTTCCATTGTCTTCTCCTTATGTGAATGTGCCTCCGCCATACCAAGTAGGTACTTCACAGAAATTACAAAAAAAATAATGAACAACTAAACAAACAAATGAATAGACAATTTGTTTTTTTCAAAAAAAAAAAATCAAAATCAAAATCAAAGTAGAATTAAGTTCTAGCTCTAGGAAGGAAACCTCAACAGCGTCATATTGCCCATTCTTTAGCAAGATCAATGCAAGCTCCGTTGCATGGCTCAAGAGAGTAGAGGACTCTCCAGTCTTGCCCCAAATAATCCAGCTACTGAAGTTGCGAACAGACCTAATAATGTCGTGCAAATTTGGAAGATATCTTGAATAAAGGTGACTATCTCTGGACGAACTTTGAGTATTCAACAAGAATACAAAGGCCAAAGGGAAATCACATTTGCCAAGCTTTTCATTCCACGATCTTGTACTTGCACTGTTATCTGGAGCATGGACATTCATAGGAAATCAGCAACACGACTTGCTTAAAATCAAATTGTGTAACCCCAAATGCATGTATCTTCCAGGAAATATGCACTTTAAAAAGCCAACTGCAATGGGCAAAACCATAGTGCAAACTTACCAATTTGTAACAGAGATAGTTGAGAACTGAAATCTTCAATTGCTGCTGATTCAGATGGCATGGTGGTAAAAAAATGAATGATAAGCCACTCAGTAACTATTTCTTGAATCATTGGAATCAACTCCAGATGTATCTTGGATATATCGTCGGGCAACAAATGGATCTGCATGCCAAATTCAAATGAGGTTCCAAAAAAAATTTTTCTTGTAAGAAATGGAGTTATTGTAATAGTTAAAATAACAATAAAAAGGAGAACAAATAGTCCTTACTAATTGAAAAAAAAAAATGTAATAATACAACAACAATAATAACAACTAAAACACACATAATATTGCTTCATCGAGGCTCCAGCAATAGCCCAGTATACTACAAAAAACAGTAGAGAAACCCTATAATTATCATATTTGCATTACTATCATAATATTCGTTATATACTCTTATACAACAATCAACCCCAACAGCAAGTACAAACAAAACCATATAATCCAGTTCAAGTATTGTCTAGCACAAAAGAGTGATGGAGAACCCATATAGTTATAAATTCACAGCAAGAGCATAATGGTTTGGCAACATGTAATTGGACTTTGATTTTTTATTGCATATCTGCTGAGCAGGAAGCACGGTTAAGGAAGATATCTTGGTAGCTATTAACATCAACCTCATATTTTTCACAATTAACTATTCTTGTTTCATCAAATATGCATATAAAGCCATGTGCTTCTGCCAAAAGAAAATTTATGCTAAACCAACAAAGCATACACAACACAAGGCCCGCATCCTCCACAAGGCAATGGGAAAAAATGTGAAAACTAACCTGCCCACTGTTGTTTACCAGATAGCTTAGAAAAAGAAGAATGTCCAATGCAGACTCAAACATTGCCTTTGCAATTTGAGAAGTAGCCTGAACCAAGATGGAAGCATTAATGCTTAAAGATGGGTCAGCATCCAGATTCTGTATTATTTTCCGAGGTACCAGAAACTTTAGATAATTTTCAACGATATTCAAAACTATGCTCCACGTGGTAGCTTTTTCACACAAGGCATGAAGAGATAAGAGCATGTCAATAGAAAATTTCCTAAAGTTTTTGTGATCCTTCAGTTTTTTCTCCCAAGCAACATGAGTACCAAACTCCGGTACACTTGGTGTCACTATTGTTGAATTATATCCAGTTTCTAAGATCTTCAATACACGAGGAACAATTTCTTCACTTGCGAAAATTGGTCTGCTAACAAGTGATTCATAAAATATAGCAGAAGCTGTTTTTCCTAGTTGTTGGCTGATACTAATGACACATCTGAGCAAATCAGCAAGAATCCCATATTCATGCTTGTTGTCAAACAAATCCGCCCCAAAGCTAACAAGATCACCAAGTTCATCAGCAGAAGAACCTAAAATGAGAACATAAGAAAAATAAATTTAGAAATGTGTTCAAAAAAATAAGAGAGAGAGAGAGAGAGAGAAGAAACAAGAAGTCCAGAAGCAAATATACAAAGAATTACTCCAACTTCAGATAAAAGAAGGATCACAGACATACCATAAAGAAACCGTTCAATGTCCTCTGAGCAGCGGAAAAGAGATACTGAACTCTTTCTGATTAAACCAACAGAGCCAGCTGTTGACTCAACAAGCAAACCACAAGGTGCATTGCTCTTGCACCAATTGTGGAAGTAGCGAGCACAGAAATTTTTCCAGGAGCAATAAATTGACAGTAAATTTTCACTGACACCCTGCTATGAAATACATTTGTTATCATCAGCTCACTAAGAAATAATAATCCATTTACAAATATCTGCAAAAAAAGAAAAAATATACCTCATGTTCAATTAGTGACAGAATTTCCTTCTTCAATCCATCCGCAGTTAATGACTGGAAATCAGAGTCTGACCAGTGTCTATTATAGTCCAGGAAAGTTGCACGTAATACAATATTGTGATATACTCCCGGATGAAGCAGCCTCCGTAAGAAAATGGAAGATATGACTGATGAACTTTGATCCTACCAAAATTAGAAATATTGCATAAGCAATATTTACAACATGCAAGAGCTTCTGACATGGCAGTCTGTGATCCTCTTGCGATGAAAAATACAAATAATACAAGATAGCTCAAATTATATGGCTTTTAGAATAATCTATTAGTCAGAAAACATTGAAAAACCATATTTTACTCCGTAAAGAGACAGGGTACAGAACTGGTCACTTGACATATTCAAACTGGAGAACAAGAGGTCCTCACCAAACAAAAGAGAACAGCCCAAACAAAATAGAGCACTGTACCAGTGACAATCTGTCCAACGTCAAAGTGAAGAAAAAGGAGTATCTCTTGAAACCCTAAGAAACAAAAATCTAAACAGCAACCCTCGTTTTACTCTTTCCGAAAGAGACTCTTTTTCCTTGACCAGTTCCTCAGAAATTCATTTATTCCCATCAACCAAACTAACCAGGAAAAAGGAACAACGAAAAACAAAAAAGTGCACCTTTGCAGAAGAAAAAACTGAATGAGTCAACAATAAAAGGTCATCTGAAAAATATTCAGGACTTTGAAATAGCTGATCAGCAACAAATTCTTCCTGCAAAGTATAATAGCTTGTTTCTTCCCTACAAAAAATAACAGAAGAAAAGAATCAAGCTGTAGCCATCATATACGATGAAGATAAGGTCTGGTCCACAAAAGTGGTCAATTGAAGACTTCAAGGCTTATAAACTTACGCAGGAACATTTACATTGGTATGAAGCAAGCTTTGAAGAACCAACCCATTTTCTTTCAGTACCCATATCTTATCTGAAGCAACTTTCACATCAATGCATGCTCCCTTAACAAAGTCAAAAGTGTCGTCCCTTAGTGAACGAATAAAGCATCAAACTAAAATAGAATCAGCAGCAATGTGAATGGATAAACCAATTACTTACATCTTCCAAAGGAATAGTTGAAATAGAAGGATCCAACAGCAAAACGATTCTATCCCCCAAACTACAATGCAGACTGTACAAGTAAACTATCTCCGAGCTAACATCCTTCAAAAGGTAGACAAAGAAATCAATAAGCACTACATGTAAAAATGCCAGCATCATCTCAGGTCGGTGCTACTAATTATTATGTAAAGGAATTTATAAGTTCTTGCGTTCTAAGCTTAAATAAACTCTGCCACTGTTTTGTTGTCTTCCATTTGAACAAGCCTCGATCACTAAGTGGTATTGTCTACTCCTATTACTTCAATACTAAAATTTCTAATCAGCGACAAAAATTTCAGCATATTTTCTCTTTGCCTTTGAGAGTTTATAAATAATCTTAAGCATAAGAATTATATATATATATATATATATATATATATATTAATATATAATTTCTTAAATCACCCTCACACTGGACACCCATAAAAAGCTTTATTACTTAATTCTAACCCACAAAAAAGACCACATCCTCTTCTACGTTCTTGAAAGTTTTCTAATTCTTCTAGAGATAACAACCCAAACTAGCACCAAAACTGCTAATTCCAAATTGTATTCAGCATCGCTTTATAACCAAATGAAACCCTTAGTTAACCTTGCACAACTTCTTGGCAGCACTCAAACTAGATTCAACTCCTTAAGTAGATTACAACATAGTTTAGAAGCAACTTAGTTTGGTCACAACTCACAAGCTAGGTCTGATTGGTAACCATACCCTCCTCCAAAGTTGAGGTCTAAGGTTCAAAACCTCGCACCCTACTTGGCGCCCGGGCGGCGGCGGCGGGGGAGGGAAGAGGAGAAGAGCTACTTAACAGAACAGATTTGACTACCAAATCCCTTATCTCCCTCATTACACTACACATAAGTATAACACCGCAACAACAAGACGAAAACATAAATGGTTTGTTTCTTAGCATCATCTCAAAAGTTTTGATCTTCCTATGCACTAACAACGAAGCAAAAGGCCAAAAACTGAACCTTACATCTTACATACTACCAAAGAGATACATCCTTCAAATTTGAAATAATGGGCAGAAATACTATATCCGGTAATCAATTTCACAACCTAGTCCTCATGTTCAAGATTTGGCAAGGCATCAAGTAGAAGTACAAGCCATGAGAGACTTCAAGAAAACATATGAAGCTTAAGCTAAGAAGGAATTTTAAAGTTGGATCATATTCAAGTGCCAATACTCAGTTTAAACATCTAAGACCCTAAAACTAACACAATACTCTCTCTCTCTCTCTCTCTCTCTCTCGTGCACACACACACAGATCCAAGTGCCAATACCAGGTTTCAACTTTCAAGACCTTATACTAATAGAATAAATCTTTTTTCACTCTCAACAGAATTCTAGAACATTGGAAGAAGAGATAAATGGTAAGATAAAATTGTAAAAAAAAAAATCCTTTGGAAAGGACAGTGAAACAAATTTAAAATACATACCGTACTACGTCTAGACAAGATTGCCAAAGACACAACACTTGAATCCTGATCAGCTTCACCAGCCCATAACCTTACCAATGCAGCTCCTGGATGTAAAAATAGGAAACTTTAAAGAAATTTTGGGCATCCAAATATAGAAAGACCACATTACCACAAGCCTACACCAACTATTAAAAAGAAAGAAGCCCAAAATAATACTTGACCCCTACGAGACAGATGCATAATGAAGGTCACAGACTAGGAACATATGCTGAAAGTTTCAATAAAATAGAAGCCAAACCACATTACATGCAACACATGTTCCTGCCTTTTTTTTCCCCAAGCACATCCTTCTAGTTGTTTCATCTAGAGAAAATAAGAGATTCAATGGTACCTCAATGGCTGAGGGCTTCAAGAGACTAACTGATTATATAATAACAAGTTGCAGTTGTAACTCGAGGTAAGATGACCACAAAGAATATTATTTGCAATTGACACTAAACACTGAAAGAAAACCAGATAGTTGAGAACCTTAATCACTTAAACACTTGATCCCTTTTTCCTTTAAGTGAAAGGTTCTTGACCCATTCATTATCTGTTTCGAAGCATCATTCATAAAGTCCAAGTCAAAGTTCCGACTTGATTTGTCTGTTTACTTGATAGTAAAGTAACAAGTATTACATTGGATGTTTAATTGCATTTTACATTTAAAATGGCTAGCTACAGGATAAAACACTAAATTTATTTTTTTTTTAAAGAAACGAGAAAATTTGTATTATTAAAAAGAAAATAATACAAAATAGGGACGAGATGTCCCCAAAGAAAAAACCTAAAAACAAACACAAGAAAAAGTACAACAAGTTTGACCATCCACATAGCAAATCAGCAAACACCAAATCCCCAAATTTTGTATGTTCCTTAACCCATAATGCTACCCACAAGTGAATCTTTTCCCATGAACTATCTAAAGAACCATATACTTCATTAAAAATTCTGGAATTTCTTCCTCCCCAAATTACCCACAAGGATGCCCATAATGCACAGTTCCACAAAGTTTTCCTGCATCCTTTCCAATGTTGTTCAGCAGCTATATGAATCCAAGACAAACTACTGCCTAGAATTGCCAACTTAGACCAAATTCAGCACATACCCTCCACCAAAATTTCAAAGAAATTCACAATGAAGAAAGAGGTGATTCGAAGATTCCTCATTTCTTTTACATAGCACACACCAATTTGGAGAGATACTTTGATATGGTCTTCTCCTATGAAGTATCTCTTGTGTATTAATCTTCCCAACGCCTAGAGACCAAGAAAAGAATTTCACTTTAGATGGGACAAGAACTTTTCACACGATTTATAGACACTAAAATCCTCTCGTAGTACAATAAGAGCAGATTTACAAGAAAAAACCCAAAGAGCTGTCTGGAGACCATACCCTTTTATCCTCAACTCCATCAGTTAAATTAATCTGATCCAATATACTTGACAATTCCATATAATTCAATCAGATGTCACTTTCCTATCCAATGGATGGAATTTTCGGTTCCTTATAAAACACTAAATTTATCAATTCTCATTCATAGATAAGATCCATAGCTGATTAGAATGGTACTAGGGCTTAGAGATAGACATGCATAAACATTAAAATTACTGAAATTTTAACAAAACGGTGTAAGAATTTGCCTGCCAGCATTGGATGATTCATGTTATGGCTAAAGACCTTGATACGGCATGAAAGATCCCAAACTCGAAGGGTCCCATCTGAATGAAGCACGAATAGAAGTTGTTTTCCACAAACTTTTGCTACCACCAAATCTTGCACAGCCTCTACGGTCCTACCTCTGCATTACGTGTTTAGTATACAATTATAGAATCATCAGCAATGTGAAATGAAACCCTAAGCATTAGAATTGATGGCATGCTGAAATAACAACCAAGCCATTTTAATTTTGTTAGCTAATTAAAAAAAGTTCCTATTTATTTTCTTTTAAATTTCTAAAGCATTGCATAGTAATCAGTGTTAAGAAATCCAATTAATGACAATAAAGAAGAGTTAATATGTACAGGTTTGCAATCGAATGTTCAGGGACTCATGTACCAAAGGACCTCTAATAGAAGCACAACCAAAAATGGAAGTTTAAAATTATCTAGTGCCCTCTAATGGAAGAATGTAAAACCATAAACCACAAGAAAGATATCCAAATTAGGCATTCTTCTTGAATATTCTGCTAATGAAATAGCTCAAAGTACCTCGACACGAAACCCCACAAACGACCAAATCCTGAATCATCCCGCAGCTCGTGCATGGAAGCTAAAAGAACAAGAGAAAACATTAGAAATGGATGTTACCCTGTCCAAGCCAAAATCATTCAGCAATTAAGTTGAAGGCTAGTATGGATATCCATCAAAAACTATAAGCCACATAAGAAAGAGGAAACAACATGAAGCAGCAGTACCAGGAGCACTAGGGTCGAGCATGCCTAGTTGAAAACATCCAACAGATCCATCACTTCTTCCAACTATAAGACATCCAGAGGGCACTGCAGCTACACTCGTTATAGGACCATAACTGCACATGTCAAACACTCTGATCACATCCTCCGACGGTAAAATGGAGCTAGATTTGTTTGCTGAGACGTTTCTGATTCTCAAAAGGTACGCAATTCCCGAAACAGTCAATGCATAAAGCACGTAAGGATGGTTTCTAGAATTAACATCAACCTGAATGCAAACAATAGGATCATGAGTAAAACTAAATCTTGACAAACCCATCTCACAATTTGTTCTTCTTTCTCTTTATTTTGTCTTTCAATTATCCAAAACAGAAAACACCCAAAATTTTCAGCACTAAGAACACAGTTAAAAGGCACCTCATTTCTGCACACGAAAGCAGAAGCGGAGAGAGAATCTGGGAAAGCGATTCGCAGTCCGATTCTGGGAAATTCTTTGTCAGCACAGAGCTCAAGTAGCTCCAGAACACTGGGTAGAGACTTGTGGATTCTCCTGCAATAAACTAAAAGATCAAACTAAACAACTCCATACCCTCTTCCCCAAATAAAAATTAACGTACAAATTCCATCATCCAAGCAAAACCACAAAACAAAATTCGAAGAGAGAGAGAGAGAGAGAGAGAGAGAGAGAGACCATATGACATAAGTGGGAGGATCGCCAATGGCGGAGCATGAAGCGAAATCGTCAGCGAGAGGGGCACAAATAGTTTGAGCATTGAGATTTGCATCGGAATCGGCAATGGCAATGGCGGCAGAGGAAGAAGAAGAAGAAGAAGGAATCGAAACCTCAATCCATTTAATGGAGTCGCTGCCTAGAATCGGGACCTCCACACCTGCTAAGGTGCACCTACTTGCCATCGTCTTCTTCCCAAAATCGCAGAGAGTAGTAAAACCCTACTCTCTCTCTCTCTCTCTCTCTCTGGGGTTTCTCTCTGGGGTTTTGGTCTTGAGCAAGGAGAAAGCTGGCGGGGAAATTGCAACAAGTAGCCCTAAAATTGAATCCAGGCCCCGGTTAAACGAAAATGACCCCATTTTATGATGAAAAGACCAAACTACCCCTTTCCAACGTCGAAAAAGGAAAAAGGTTGGTTAATTTGGCTCTTTTAGTTGAGTAGTGTAAAATGACTGATCCGCAAAGTTTTATTATGACAATAAACTCAAACGTTAACAAAAAGAAAAGGACATAGAAAAAGAAGAAAAGGAAGAGAAAAAAGCTTCGTACGAAATTAGGAGGTTTTTGCCATGAACGAGAACTCAGCATCATAGGTTTCAGATAAATTTGATTTTCGAGGACATAGTGTCGATCAAATTTTCCCATCAGGGACCATAAAGCTTGGAGCGCTCTCAAAGCTTTGTTTATAGAAGATCTCGTGGCTTAGTGACAAAGGTCGATGATGTGTTCACTGGTTAATGCATCAATCCCAACAAACGCAGTTCTGACAAGTCACTGGAATTGTATGTTTGAAGCACTATTCAAATCCGATTTTTTGACCGTGGTCACAGTCAATTTTGTTTTCGATGGTCGAAATACGGCTACGACATTTTTTTTTTTTTTTATTATTTGAGACGAGCTTTTTACTGGAAGTCCACTCAAGATGCGAGGCAAGTTCGGAATCTAAATTTAAAAAAAGGAAAACAAAAAAGAACGGTCTAATTTAGTAAATAATTTATATTTGTATATGTTTTGACGATGACGGATTCTAAAAGATGGTTAAAATTAATAATATAAAAATATATATACACACTAAAGGTGTGGCAAATGGTTGATTTTAGGATTTTTTTTTTTAGCATTATTTATGTGTATCAGTTTGAAAAAAATTATCGGAGAAATTTATAAACAGTAGTCCTAAAATTCAAAGTTTTCACTGACGAAATATATTTAGAAGTATAGCACTTATATGCTAAAATTACCTTTGCTACAAATTTAAACCTTGACGAGTTAAGGTTGAGAATCTCTCAACTTATCACCAAACCCTTAGCCAAGTTTAGAGTGATTATAGTCCCCTCACTCCTCCCCTCCTCCCACCAAAAAATATGCATTCTTAAATCAAGTTATCATTTTGGGGTTAGGTTGGGTTTGACAAGTTAGGATAGGTTTATGTATACCCAATCATGTTCGGTCATGATCATCCATTAGTATGTCCATGCATGGGTTACAAATAGGGTTCATTGACAACTTAGATCCCTAACTCGTAGCAGTAAAATTCTATGGCTAACTAAGATCCAATATTAGAAGACTACATATTTTACTAAATGTAGAGTACTAAATTTCTATTTGTTTAGTGTTCACCATAAGTTCAACAAAGTTTATGATTAATTTTTTATAGATAATCAAAACATCTACATGGACTACTAAAGTCAAACAAGTTAGAAATGTATGGTGAATATAGTACTGGTTCAACCAATATTGCTTGCAGTCCTTCAGAGTCATTTGCTAATTCAGGCTCTCTACGGATAAGGCAAGGGCTCTAAACATGATTCCTTTTCTCCAGTGCATCAAACAAGACAACTTTGACATCGTCACTTGGGTTTGGTATGATATTCACTTAATAATTTTTGGTAAATGGTATGTTATTCTTTTTGGACTACTTATGTGATAATATTAGTTTGGTGTAAATTCACTTAATAATTTTTGGTAAATGGTATGTTATTCTTTTTGGACTACTTATGTGATAATATTAGTTTGGTGTAATTGCATATCGATGTAGTTTGTATATGTATGTCAAGTTAAGAAAACACTCATAATAGGTGGTAAAGTTATCTATATATTTATATTGGTGTGATCATCATACAAGGGAATTCACCTAGTATGTAAATAAGGGCTTTGTATCTATTTTTTTTAAGGATGATTATTCTAAAGGCTTATGTTCATTTTAGGTTTTCAAACTCGATTAGAATATGGTAAAAATAAGTCTTATCCTTTATTGAGGTGATCTCTTTGTTTTATATTGTAAGATATATTTTAATTTATGTAATTATATGGTATTGCCATTTCGCTTTATAGGAACAGGAGATAGAGTAAAGGATGAAAATGCCAATGAAAGGATGAAAATGCCAATTTTGATATAAATATCGAGATTTGAATTTATAGCTAATATTGATAATAGTATCAATATTGAAAATCACGAAAAATTGCTTTAAAACATAATGTTTAATTGAAACTCTAGAAAATACATAAATAATTGATATTCCATAATTGATATTAATTTTAATCCAAGAAAATCTATGTATATGGCAATTCAGTTATATATATGTATGTATTAGAGACTATAATTGGTTTTGACCTGATAGAAAAATTCTTAAATTAGAATACATATATATCATCATCACATTTTTTTTGGTTGAATATAGTTTTATTTATACCTTATAAATTATAACTAGTTCTATATTATAATTTAAAGAAATAAATTAACAGAAATGTAGAATACTCCAAATTTATTTAAAAATTTTAGAAAGTTAAAAATTATAAAAAAAAAGTTCTTGTCTTGGTCTAAATAATATCTTTCTAAGATATTTGTAATTCTGAAGGTAATTATTAATATACCATATATATTGAATAATCTTTCCTATAATCAACTCATAAACCTAATATAAATCCACCTAGTATGATGAAAAACTTTCATATGTTATTATGTACTAATACAAGTTAGGGTTTTAACATCCAGCCGTCATTTTATTTACAATTTTCTTGATCTTCTCCCAGTCTGTCCATATTTTATTCATATTTTTTTATTAAAATATGATTATGATGAATTTAATCTAAAATTGGAGTTTCAATAGATTTACAATTAACTTCTACTTATGTTCTTTTTTTTTGTGATGAATTTAACTTTTAAAAGATTTGAGTCAATATAGAATTTTTTAAATAGACTCAATAAGACACTTTTAAATCGAAATCCCGATACATTGATAAAGAAATTGTTCCTAGACAAGAGTTCTAAGAAATGGCCCTGTAACAAATTAAATGATGAATGATATATGAATAGTATAGTAAACTAATAGTTGAAATAGAAATAGTAAATAAAATGGACCCTCTCTATCCAATTGACATTCCTAAATTGAGTTTTACGTTGTTTTTTGTATTAATAAAGTAATAATCAAGTAACATAATGAATATTATAAACTTTTACACTTTAAAATACATTGATATTTTGTTGTTGCAAAATGTACAAATTAAAATACAAATGTATGAACATATATAATTCTTTTATGTGTATAAATTAAGTACAGATTAGTTTGGATTGGATACTTTCAAATTAAAAAAGTATATTTGATCCATAGAAATGTAGATTTTAGAATTTCAATTATATATATATATATATATGGTTATCTGCACACAGATTGAATTGGATTAGATTAGTTGTGCGATTTAGAAAACCCCTCTTATTATATTTGTATTGGCAACTCTAACGAACTGATATTGGAGCTAACTTTCTCGTTCTAGTAGCTTGTCATTTTTTTATTTCATTTTTTGTCGTTCATATTTCAAGTTGATTATCATTGTTTATATGTGCTATTACTTGTCTATTTATTATTTTTTTGTTAGTGACCTTGGTATTTCAAAATTACGTGTTTTCCACTTTTAAAGAGCCTCATGTGATACTTGATATTTGAATGTAATTTGGAGTTTTGAATGGAATTTTCTTGAATAACAAGGATGATGTAATTATTCTTCTATTTGGGAGATTGATTCGTGTTATTTCTAGACTTTTACATCAAATTTGGTATCCGAGTTAGAGCATTCCTCAACAAAGATAGCTAAAGTTGATTATAGTGATCGCTACACTCAACAATCAAAATGTGAAAGTCTTTTGGGCAATAGTAGTCCATTGAGAAGAGAATTGATATGGAGTTTAAAAGCCTTGCCCATCACCTTCATTAAGCTTTAATTTCCTTTCCTAATGACAGAGATAGTACTACGATGGCTACTCACTTGAATGGAGACCCATGGAATAAGATATCGCTCAAAGTCTTCTTTCTAAAGTCAGTAGCCATCAGATTCGACTACTTCACATATTTGTGGATAAATTGGAAGAATTTGATCGACGACTACTTTTGCTACCAATATAAACCTTAGTTCCTTAAAATGGCTACTAACATAAAAGCATAGGCCTTTAGTCGATCCAAAAATCTAAGACCCAACTAGTATTTTAATGGCTCACTTGACTATAGACTAAAGAATATCTCTTAATTTTAATTAAGGAATGACTCTAATCTTTGACAAAAAAAAATATATTCTCTATCTCTTCCACAAAGAAAGCAAAAACTCAACAAGTAATACTAACCAAGTTTAAGCAATGCTTAAACTTATCTCCAAGAAATGTCTTGGTTATCATATCAATAGGATTATCATGAGTACTAATTTTGCTCATAACTATATCACCTCGAGCAATACTATCATAGATAAAATGATACCGCACATCAATGTACTTGGTATTCTCATGAAATATTTGATCGTCAGCAAATATCTAGTACCTCATTTAGAAGGTACCCTAGATGGTCTCTAGAGATCAAAATGTATATACTTAAGTGTTCCCTTTGTGTTGTGGATACCTTTTGAAAATCTGACTCTCTTCTACTTCCCAAAAATGCAGTGCTCAGAGAAATTTAGTTTATTAGTTCTCTGCTAATCAAGAAGTCCTCTTTTACTCAATTTAGCCATGCCATTCTCACTCATAGGCCCAAGACGCATATGCCAAAGTCTAATGACTTCATCATTTGATAATAAAAAATAAAAACAGCTACTTCACCAGAAACTATAGAACCCAACAAGATATATAATTCGGTAGATCTTTTTTGGCTCTTTATCACAACAAGAGCTCCTCTGGAAATCTTTAGAACTCTACCTTTATTAGTGTACTTGTACCTTTTTGAATCAAGAGTACTCAAAGAGATCAGATTTCTTTTTAAATTTGGAACATGTCTCATACCACTGAGAGTCCTGATAACTCCACCAAATATCTTAATTTTGACTGTTCTAATACTAGCAACTTTACAAGGTGCATTATTTCCCATCAACACAACACCTTTGGATATCATTTCATATATTGTAAACCAATCTCTATTAGGACATATACGAAATATACAACCTGAATCAAGAATCCAATCATCATATGATTTGGAGTCGCCAAAAAAACCAACTAAGAGTTTTCCATCACTGATATCATTTTCAGCAACACTGGCTTCACTGGTATTTTCAGTTTGTTTTCCCTTCTGATTAGAAGCAGCCTTCTTATTCTTATTCTGAAGCTTATAGCATTCAGGTTTAATGTGGCCCTTTTTCTTGTAATAGTTGCAAGTTTTACTTTTATTTCTAGATTTTGATCTGCCTCTATTATCACTCCCAGAATTCTTCTCCTGCATTCTTCCTCTAGCAATGAGACCCTCTGCGTTCTTCCTATAGGCCTGATCCCTTCGCTTCTACCACAGATCTCAAATTTTCTCCAAATTACAAAAAATACCACATATGTCGTATTGCGAAGATTTAGGCTGGACAAATAGAATCCGGGTTACGAACTCTAACATGTTTAATGCTTGAAACAACTGGCATGAGTCGAAGATTCAACAAGTAGCATAATGTACTAAAGGACTTCATGAGCCTATATAAGAAAAGTTGGTTTTAGGACTTATTTGGAATTTTCTGAGGCAATCAACTTGGCCAATAAAGTTGAAGGGTAATTAACCAAGGGAAATTCTAAACCAAAATTTTCCAAGAGGAACTTTTCATAAACCAAAAATTTATCTACACTTAAACATGTGGTTCTTTCCTAAACTAGGTAGATACCACTATTGGCCCAAATCTTGCTCATAATAAATTTTAAGGACACAACCTTGATCTCAATCAGTATTCAACCTATATGCCAAAGAACTTCCTAACTATTACAGTCGGTGTAATCAACTAGGCTATCGTTCCAATGAGTGCATAATGACAAAAAACTTCATATTGCCGATGATAATGAAATAACTTTCGAATAAGAAGAGCCCATCAATGAAAATAAGGACTTTAAGGGACCGAGCTTATGGCAAAGGAATAAGGGGATCATGTCATTTATATTATTCAACATTTGTAACTGGCTTCCAAACAACTTCACTTCACTCAATGACATACTCTATTACACATAAGGTAGTGTCAAAGTCCCCAATAAAGGCCTTGAAGTTAGCTACTGATCAACATCCTTGCTGCTAAAAAAAGGGGTAGATTATAAAAGTAATTAAGAAACTAAAGTATTAGAAAATACTACAAAGATGAGTTGTTGTGTAATATGATTAACATAGATGTCTTCTATATTCCATCCACTAGTAATATTCCTGGTAAGCCAACTTATCTCATAATTTTTAGTTCAGATTGGATTAACTATATTAATTTTGATCGATTTATTGTGATTGTGGTTATTAAATAATTATAAGAAAATTTATGTTGACTTTTCTATAGTGTCTCATCTTTACGGTAAGAATTTTCTAATCTAACCCTAAGGAATTACCAAATGAATTATCTCCACAAAGGGATATATATCATTATATTGATCTAGTCCTAGGTGCCAACTTCTCTAACATGCCTCATTATCGTATAAATCCTTAAGAGCATGAGGTGTTATAAGAAATAATGGATAAGCTATTAAAAAAAGGGTTGATTAGAGTGAGTCCAAGCCTGTGTGTAGTCTCTAGGTTGTTGGTCTCCATGAAAGAAAAGTCACGAAGAATGTGCACTAATGTTCGAGCAATTACCAAAATTATTGTAAAATACAAATTTCCTATTCCTTGGTTCGAAGACATGCTTGACAAACTTGAATGGACTTGTATTTTTTTTTTCTATTGGACCTTCAAAGTGAGTACCGCAAGGGTTAAAACCATGTTGGAGATGAATGAAAATAAAATTTTAAAACAAATAAGAGACGTTAAGTGACTTGTTATGCGATTTGGCACGTGCAATGCCCCAAGCACATTTATGAGACTAATGAATTAAGTTCTTTAACCTGTCATGGGAAGCTCATTGTTGTATACTTCGATCATATACACGTATATAACAAAATCGAGGTTGAACATCACTCCGACTTTTGTGTTGTCCTTTAAGATCTCTAGGCAATTATATCCTTTTTAAATCTTAAAAAATGCGAATTTATGACTAATAGCTAACTAATTTCCAGTATATGATACGAAAGTTTTATCGACTAGAGAGCTAAAAAATTGTGCATTATATACACAACTTTCATAATTGCCTTAAGAAAGAAAGGTTTAAATGGAATGCAATGTAAGACCATAGTTTGTTCTTGTTAAAGAGAAGTACAGTCCCACTATTTTTCCTGCCCTATTTTCATACTGATACTTGTGTACTTGGGCTCGGCGCTATCTTGATACAAGATAGGAGGCATGTGGAGTTTTTACATGAAAAGCTAATTAGCAATGCATGTTAATGATGAAGTATATATGAGTATGAACTTTATGCCATAGTGAGAGCCATAAAGTATTAGGAGAATTATTTGATTCAAAATAAGTTTATTATTTATAGTAATCATCAAGCACTAAAGTTTATAAATTCCCAAAAGAGTCTAAGTCGAATGCACACTTGTTGTTCTATTCCTCCAAAAGTTCACCTTCATCTTCAAGCACAAAATATGACAACTTTATATGGTTGATGTCCTTAGCCAAAAGTCTTATTTGTTACTCACCTTGTAGACATAATTAAATTACTAGCTTTAAGTATTTCAGGGATCAATTTGCAACTGATATGGATTTTATAATCATGTGGAGTAAATGCCTTGCTAATGGTCTCTTGAAGGATTTTTATATATACTAAGGTTATTTATGTTGTGGAGTTCACCTGTGTATTTCGAAAATCTCACTCAGTGAATATCTCATCAACGAACTTCATAGTAGGGACCCTATTTTGTATCTTAGTCGCGATAAAACAATTTTTTTGCTCCTTGGAAAATTTACTGACCACATTTAGCGAAAAAAGCAACTATATTTGTTCAATCGTGTGCCATTTGTCAATCCACCAAGGGCATGCTCAGAATATTGATTCATATGCCCTATTATTGATTCATCAGTCTATCTAGGAGGATTTAAGCATCGATTTCATCCTTAGATTACTAAAGACACCTAAGAGCCTGCTTGGATTCACTTATAATTTTTTTATTTTCTAAAATTGAAAGTAATTTTTTTTTTCAAATTTTAAATTTTTGAAATGTGATCGGTAAGTTTGTTTTCATTTTCTGTTTTGAAAAATGAAAAACAAGAACATACTTAACAATCAAATTTATTAAAAAAAGAAACACACCCACGACCATAAAATGATATACGAATATATATGGCATATATATGTAGATCTATATATACACATATATAAGATATATATACTGAAATATATTTATATATATGTGTATATATATATATATATGAATTAATAGGCACAGATGTAGTCCCTTTGAGGGGACTGGTTTCATCCACGTTTTAACTAATTTTTGTCATATTTATCTAATATTATATTGGTTAAAACATAATTCGTATTGGCCAAAATGTGGACGGAATTAGTTCCTTCAATGGGACTACATCCGTAGTCTGGATAAATATATATACTCATCGATATTTAACTATGGGGATAGATGTAGTCTCCTCGGTGGGACTGGTCCTGTTCATATTTATCCAACATATGTCATATTTTAGCCAATACAGATTGGTTAAATTATGAGCTAGATTGAACAAAACGGGAATGAGACTATTCCTCTCGAAGAGACTACATCTGTGGCCTCTATAAATAGACAAATAAGTATATATTTAATTCTCTATATGCACTCATATATGTATAAATATACAAACACATTAAATTACAACCTTGATAAATCTTTTTGATCAATAGTTTATGATAAATATTATGCCCCACATATGGTTGTGTTCAATTCTAATTTATAGAAAAAAATGAATACTCAAACTAAATTTGTAGACTCAAACAATAGCACATGCCTTTAATATACTTCCAAAACTTAATTTATTTGGTCTTAACCCACTTCGTATTAGTTTTGAATAAAACTCTAAACCTAGTTCGCGCTCTCCAAGAGACAAAGTTTCTCTTAATCATTTTATCATACACCTTAAGCCTATTACATGACAACAAATAACTAGAGATTCAAATCCAAATAGCAAATACTAAGAAATTTACATGCTAATACCAAAGTCCCAGAAATTTAAATCCAAATATAATAAACCATAAAAAAGAAGAGGAAGAATAAAACCAAAAATAGGGAGAATATATCTTACAGCTTGAGTTAGTATAACTATATTAATAGCATATTATAAGGTCGGGTACTAAAAAATATAAATGAAAAGGCAAAAGAAATATATATATATATATAAATCAGATATTAATTTGTGCCAATAGAATAACAAAATTTGAGAAGAGAAACACACTGGAGTAGATGAAAACAACCATAGGGCACGAGTGGTTGCCGGAGGAGGTAAGCGGTCACTAGATGATGAAAGCTCATCAGAGAAACAAACAGTCCCTAGAAGTTCACAGAGTAGAAGGAGAAGAGGGTGAGGTTTAAATCTCTTAAGTCTTTGTGAGAGGATAAGGGTTTTTGTTTTTGTTTTTGTTTTTTGTTTTCAGAAATAAAAGTATCAGTTATTTTTTAGTATGACTTTTTATTTCCCCAAATGTTGATAACAATTTTTAAAAATAGAAAGTGAAAACAAAACAACCATTCCTATTTTTTAGAAAAATATTCATCTTTTTGTTTTTAAAAATAGAAAACAAAAAATGGAAGTAAAATCGAGAAGGCCCTAAAAGCATATTGACTACATTAAAATAGTTGTTGACCGAGTTTCAAGGATTATTCAATGCTTGCAAAAAGACTTCTGATGTAAGCAATATAGTCCACGAGCTTCATCAACCTCTTTTAGAGGGAGCTGTGAAAACGATTTGACAATACTTGTCAATTCAGTAGTGCTTACTATCCACAAATAGATAGCCAAACATAGGTCATAGACTATACCTTTGGGAACATATTTTTATGCTTAGCCTAAAATAATCTGAAACATTGGAATCAAGCCTTATGTCGCGACCCTAGCCTCAAATTAGACAATCGTGCGACACTTAGCACAGTTCGTCGGACTAAATCATCCTATTAACACTTAAGAAAGGGACTTAGAATAAGTTTTGAGACAAAGTGGTAAGGATAAGAGAGTTTAGGTGAATAAATGGCTTTGTATTACTATTAGAATGCTTATAACTCTCACAAATAGGACTTGTGTACAAATGAACCTAAGGGGTCTTTTATATAGGCAAAGCTTAAACCAACGAAGGGTTATGATCGTGTCAAGTGGCAAGATCTTAAAAAGAGTCTAGAATATTCTCAAATAAAGTTACAATATCTACAAAGATATTTAAATAAAAAAAATATAGAACAACCATAGTCTAGATCCTTCTAAGAGGTTCACCCACCATCTTGGCTCTTCCAAGTCATTCTAGGAGCTTTTAGGACCGTCCAACTTATCTAGCACTATCCTGCCTTGTCCAGAGCCTTGTAGGACTTAGTAATACCGTCTAGAATCTTCTAGTACAGCCAAGACCTCTTTTAATCATTCTAGAAGTGTCCACTACGTTCTAGGACCTTTCTCAATCCTTTTGGATGTGTAGTATATATATAGAGGAGTTTAGAGCCATGAGCAACACCATTTGGATTTAGGAAGCTAAATGAGTGGGTGTAACACCCTCCCCTACTCAAGTTCGCGATGTCGCAATCGTGCCATCGACTTTGAACTACTTGATATGGTTTTTGAATTGCCACAAGGCATCCTCATGCTCCCAGCTAGCCTCGGCCTCGGGCAAATTCTTCTATTTCACTAGGTATTCTTGATAACTAGGAACACCACGTCGACGAATTAAGCGATCAGTCAAAATACATTCCATCTCTTTATCAAAAGAGGTTACCACCGTAGTAGGAGCTCTTTTGGACTTACCCCTTGAAAGATCCCCTTTATCTCCATAGTAGGGCTTTAGCATGCTAACATGAAAGATACGAAAAATCTTTAACTTTGCAGGGAGTTGAAGCTTATAGGAAACCTTACCCATGCGCTTGAGTACTAAAAATAGACCTTTGTATTTGCGCACCAACCCTTTATGCACCTTTCTTAAGGTTTTGAATTGTTGGGGTAATAACTTGACAAGGACTAAGTCCCCCTCTTGGTACTTAACTTGCCTCCTCTTTTTTTCAGCGTACTTCTTCATTCTTGTAGAAGTTTTGTTCAAGTAGTCCCTAGCCAACTCTGCTTGTTTCTGCCATACCTTAGCAAACTTGAATACTACAAAACTCTTTCTACAGTAACTTGTCGCTAAGGTATGTGGGGTCATAGGTTGTTGACCCATGACTATCTCGAAGGGACTTTTGTCCGTAGACTCACTCCTCTAGATGTTAAAAGAGAATTGGGCTATATCAAGTAATTTTGCCCAATCATTTTAATTGGCACTCATAAAGTGCCTTAAATATAGTTCTAGCAAGGCATTCACCCTTTATGTCTAGCCATCGCTTTGGAGGTGAAAGCAAGTAGAAAAGTTTAAGTCTGAACCTATCAACTTGAATAATTCTATCTAAAACCTTCCAGTGAATCGAGAATCACGATCACTTATAATATGGGACTCCGCAAAGCTTTATAACATACTTCATAAAAAGCCGCGCGGTCTCATCGGCAGGACAATCAGGTGAAGCAGGTATAAAGGTGACATACTTGCTGAAGTGATCCACCACTACTATAATACTGCCAAAACCATCTGACTTAGGCAGGTTAGTGATAAAATCCATAAAAATACTCTCCCACGACCTCTAAAGAATAGGGAGAGATTCTAACAATTCACCCAGTAATTGTTGTTCCATCTTGTCTTGTTGGCACATAAGATAAGTTCGTACACAGGGCTCGACATTATCCCTCAGTTGAGGCCAATAGCAGATAGATTTGATAAGAGCAAGAGTATGTTTCTAACCTGGGTGTCCAACCCACAAGGAATTGTGGCACTCTTTGATAAGTTCTTTCCTTAAATTCCCCCACTTAGGCACATAAAGTCGATTGCCTTTGGTATAGAGAAGTCTGTTGCTCAGCTAAAAACATCTCGTCTTTCCTTCCGTCACTGGGGGCTGTAGGCTATTTGCAAGAACATCGTGTTCTAATCCTTCCTTGATTTTTTCAATCAAAGTGCTATCAGGCCTGCTTAATGCGGCCAGCTCTGCCTTTCTGCTTAGGGCATCTACCACCACATTGGCCTTCCCAGGCTTGTATTCAAGCTTGTAATCGAATTCTGCCAAGAAGTTTTTCCACCGAGCTTGTTTGGGACTCAAGTTTTTTTGAGTTTAAAAGTAGCTTGTGGCTACGTTCTCAGTCATGATCGTGAAGTGAGTACCCAACAAGTTGTGTCGCCACACTCTTAGGCAATAGATGACATTTTTATCTCTTTTTCTTGCACCGTGTAGCGTCTCTCAGTGTCTTAAGCTTATGGCTTTTATAAGCAATTGGATGCCCATCTTACATTAGTACTCTGCCAATAGCAAAGTCAGAGGCATCCTTGTAAAGCTCATATGCCTTTGAGTGACCGGGTAAGCTGAGAACTGGCTCTTCGCTTACCGCCCTCTTCAAGTCTTCGAATGAAACTTGACATTTAAGTATCTATTCCCAAGACTTGTTTCTCTTGAGCAGGTTAGTAAGTGGCACTGCTCTTACTAAGTAAGACTTGATGAACCATCTATAATAGCTCACAAGTCCGAGGAAAGACCTTAATTCTGACACCTTAGTAAGAGGTTCCCATTCTTAGATGGCTTGCACCTTAGCTTCATCTATCATAAGTTTCCCATCTTTTATCTTATATCCTAAGAACATCACTTCCTCTTAGGCAAAGGAGCACTTCTCCTTCTTGATGAATTGTTGGTTTTCCCTCAAGGCCTCGAACATCTTGCTTAAATGTTCTAGGTTTTCTTCCATGGTTTTGCTATAAATGACTATATCATCAAGATAGACTACCACAAACTGATCAAGGTAGGGATGGAATAACTTATTCATAAGGGTGCAAAATGTAGCAGATGCATTGGTAAGACCAAATGGCATGACTAAGAACTCATAAGCACTATACCTTGTCACGCACGTGGTCTTGGGCTCATCTCCCACTGCTATGCATACTTGGTAGTACCCCGAGCATAGATCAAGCTTTGAGAAATATCTAGCATTTCCAAGTTGATCAAACAAGTCGGCAATAAGTAGGATAGGGTACTTGTTCTTCACCATCACCTTGTTAAGAGCCTGGTAATCAATGCACATCCTTAGTGAGCTATCTTTCTTCTTCTGGAATAACACCAAGGCACCAAAAGGAGCTTTGGAGGGCCTGATGAAACTCCATCAGGCAACTCCTTTAGTTGTTTCTGGAGCTCTGCTAACTTCGGAGGGGCCATTTGATAGGGACTTATCACAGGTAGTCTCGTGCCTAGCTCAATGTTATGCCCCACTCATTTGGCTCCCAAAAATCTAAATGTTGTTACTCATAGTTCTAAGGTCCTCTATATATACTGCTCACCCAAGAAGATTGAGGAAGACCCTAGAACATTGTGGACACTTCTAGAGTGATCAAAAGAGGTCTTGGCCATGCTAGAAGACTCTAGTTAGTGCTATTAAGTCCTAGAAGACTCTAGACAAGGCCAGATGATGCTAAATAGATTGGACGGTCCTAAAAGCTCCTAGAATGACTTAGAAGAGCCAAGATAGTGGGTGAACCTCTTAGAAGGATCTAGACCATGTTTTGTTCTAGAATTCTCTATGTAAATATCTTTGTAGATATTATAACTTGAGAATAATCTAGACCCTTTATAAGATCATGTCACTTGGCATGATCCTAACCCTTAGTTGGTTTAGGCTTTGCCTATATAAAGGACCTTTTGGATTTATTTATCCACAAGTCCTATTTGTGAGAGTTCTAAGTGTTCTAAGAGTAATACAAAGCCTTCATTCACCTAAACTCTCTCATCTTTACCACTTTGTCTCAAAAGCTTACTCTAAGTCCCTTTCTTGAGTGTTGGTAGGCTGACTTAGTGTGATGGACTGTACTAAGTGCCGCACGATTATCTAGTTTAAGGCTAGGGTCGTGACATCGTGATATCAGAGTTAAGATCCTTCTTCGGACTTGTGAACTATTATATGCGATTCATCAAGTCTTACTTAGCAAGAGTAGCGCCGCTCACTAATCTGCTCAAGAAGAATAAGTCTTGGGAATGGACACTTGAGTATCAAGTTTCATTCGAAGACTTGAAGAGGGCGATAAGTAAAGCGCTAGTTCTCAGCTTACCTGATCACTCAAAGACATATGAGCTATATACGGATGCCTTTGACTTTGCTTTTGGCAGAGTATTAATGTAATAAGGGCATCTAATTGCTTATAAAAGTCGCAAGCTTAATAACACCGAGAGACGCTACACGATGTAAGAAAAAGAGATGACTGCTGTCATCCATTGCTTAAGGGTGTAGCGACACTACTTATTGCGTACTCACTTCACGATCATGACCGACAACGTAGCCATAAGCTACTTTCAAACTCAGAAAAAGTTGAGTCTCAAGCAAGCTCGGTGGCAAGACTTCTTGGTAGAGTTCGATTATAAGCTTGAATACAAGCCTGGGAAGGCCAATGTGGTGGCAGATGCCCTAAGGCGGAGTTGGCTGCCTTAAGCGGGCCCGATAGTACCTTGATAGAGAAAATCAAGGAAGGACTGGAACACGATATTCTTGCAAAGAGCCTGCTGCCCCTAGTAACAGAAGGAAAGACGAGACGTTTTTGGCTGAGCAATGAACTTCTCTATGCCAAAGGCAATAGACTCTATATGCCTAAGTAGGGAAACTTAAGAAAAGAGCTTATCAAAGAGTATTACGATTCTTTGTGGATAGTCATCTAGGTCAGAAACATACTCTTGCTCTTATCAAATCTATCTATTATTGGCCTCAATTGAAGGATGATGTCGAGGCCTATGTACGAACTTGTCTTGTGTGCCAACAAGACAAGGTAGAATAATAATCACCGGGCGGATTTTTAGAACCTCTTCCCATTCCTGAGAGACTGTGGGAGAGTGTTTTCATGGATTTTATCACTAGCCTGCCTAAGTCAGAGGGCTTTGGCAGCATTATAGTAGTGGTTGATCGCTTCAGCAAGTATGCCACCTTTATACCTGCTTCACCTGATTGTCCTACCGATAAGACCGCGTGGCTCTTTATGAAGCATGTCGTAAAGCTTTGGCGAGTCCCATCAAACATCGTAAGTGATCGTGATCTCCGATTTACTGGAAGGTTTTAGACAGAATTATTCAAGTTGATGGGTTCAAACTTAAACTTTTCTACTAGCTTTCACCCCCAAAGTGATGGCCAGACATAAAGGGTGAATGTCATGTTGGAGCTATATTTAAGACACTTTATGAGTGCCAATTAAAAAGATTGGGCAAAATTACTTGATATAGCCCAATTCTCTTTTAACATCTAGAGGAGCGAGTCTACGGACAAAAGTCCCTTCGAGATAGTCATGGGTTAACAACCTATGACCCCCATACCTTAGTGACAAGTTACAGTGGAAAGAGTCTTGCAGTATTCAAGTTTGCTAAGGCATGGCATGAACAAGTGGAGTTGGCTAGGGACTACTTGAACAAAGCTTCTAAAAGAATGAACAAGTAGGCTGACAAAAGAATGAGGCAAGTTGAGTACTAAGAAGGGGATTTAGTCCTTGTCAAGTTGCTGCTCTAACAGTTCAAAAGCTTAAGGAAGGTGCATAAAAGGTTGGTGCGCAAATACGAGGATCAATTTCCGGTACTTAAGCGTGTAGGTAAGGTCTCTTATAAGCTTCAACTCCCTGGCAAATTAAAGATTTTCACCGTTTTCCATGTTAGCATGCGAAAATCCTACCATGTAGATAAGGGAGATCCTTCAAGAGGCAAATCCAAAAAGGCTCCTACTACAGTAGTAACCTCTTTTGATAAAAAGGTGGGGTGCATTTTGGCTGATGGTGTTCCTAATTATCAGGAATACTTAATGAAATAGAAGAATTTGCCCGAGGCTGAGGCAAACTGGGAGCATAAAGATGTCTTGTGGTAATTCAAAAACCATATTGAGCAGTTTAAAGTCAATGGCGCGATGGGGACATCATGAACTTGAATGGGGAGGGTGTTACGCTCCGCTCATTTGGCTCTCAAAAATCCAAATGTTGTTCCTCATGGCTCTAAGGTCCTCTATATATACTGTTCACCCAAGAAGATTGAGGAAGACCCTAGAATATGGTGGACACTTCTAGAGTGATCAAGAGAGGTCTTGGCCATACTAGAAGACTCTAGTTGATGCTATTAAGTCCTAGAAGCTCTAGACAATGCGTCCTAAAAGCTCTTAGAATGACTTAGAAGAGTCAAGATGGTGGGTGAACCTCTTAGAAAGATCTAGAACATATTTTGTTCTAGAATTCTCTATGTAAATATCTTTGTAGATATTATAACTTGAGAATAATATAGACCCTTTGTAAGATCATGCCACTTGGCACGATCCTAACCCTTGGTTGGTTTAGGCTTTGCCCATATAAAGGACCTCTTGGGTTCATTTGTACTCAAGTCCTATTTGTGAGAGTTCTAAGTATTTTAAGAGTAATACAAAGCCTTTATTCACCTAAACTCTCTCATCTTTACCATTTTATCTCAAAAGCTTACTCTAAGTTCCTTTCTTGAGTGTTGGTAGGCTGACTTAGTACGACGGACTGTACTAAGTGCCGCACAATTGTCTAGTTTAAGGCTAGGGTCGTGACATCAAACTCGATTTCATGATCAACCTCCCTCCTAGGTGGAAGTTTCTTGGGCAAAGCATTTAGCATCACATCTTGGAATTCATCCAAGATAGCTTGTACCTCTATGGGCAGGTTACCTTGAGGTTCCAATTCTTCATCATCGTGCTCCTTTAGGATGGCCAAGTAACTTTCCTCCTCCCTTCTCAAACCCTTCTTGAATTAAAGTGTAGAGAGTACTTTATTTTTCGTTTTTGTGGACCTCTCCGTTGGTACTACACAGGCCTTTTCACCATCCATGATGCAGATAGAGTTGACAAAAGGAACAGAGAATGCCTGCACTGCATCAAGGAACTCTAAACTAAGCACCACTGCAAAATCATCCATTGGTACCACTGATAAGTCAAGTTGGTCAGTCCATGCACCTAGGCTAGCCTTAATACCATGAGCAACCCCATGTATAGGGTGTGTTATTGACTTCACTGCCTTGAGGGAGCCTCTTTAGACACTG
The DNA here is from genome assembly GCA_002914805.1 of Parasponia andersonii. Lineage (NCBI taxonomy): Eukaryota > Viridiplantae > Streptophyta > Magnoliopsida > Rosales > Cannabaceae > Trema > Trema andersonii. The sequence goes on along the minus strand of JXTB01000565.1, from coordinate 88,765 downwards.
ACAACCCCAACCACCTAGCTTCTTAAACAGAGACGAAGTTGTGGGATGCACCCGTGTCAACCAAGGCTTTAGTAGCTTTACCATTGATTGTTACATCCACAAAATGTAGGCTCTTAGTTTGTGACTTAGGGGCCGATTACAAGGCATTAAGGAGTTGCAAGAAACCAACACGTGCACCACCATCTTCTCTATCTTGGCTCGGAGACAATTAAGGCATTGAGAGCTCTCTTTTTACACTCGTGTGCACAATGTGGCTCATCACAAAAGAAGCATTTGACTCTTGGTGTGGAGAAGTCACGGTCTTCATTCTCCTTGCCCTTGTCTTTGTACCTGTAGGAGGAACTATCTTTATTCCATTTTCCTTCTTTTATTTGCTCTCCCCCGCTCTTTGCTCCACCACCCTTCTTGTCTTTAGCTTTAGAAGGGTTTTTATTGGTAGAGTAATCAACAAGGCTCTCGGCTACCGTAATAGCATCGGCCAAGTCCTGGACGCCATGGTGCTTGAGCTCTAACTTGGCCCAGTTCTAAAGACCATCCATGAACAAGAATAGGGCATTTTTATCTGAAATATCAAGGACTTCGAGCAAGAATGTAGTAAACTCTTTCACATAGTCTCTAACACTGCCAGATTATTTGAGGTGGTCAAGATGGCCTCTCACTTCCTCTTCGGAATTCTCAAGGAAGAATTGCCTTTTTAGCTCCTTTTTGAAGTCATCAAAGGTGGCTATAGTGCACATCCCTCATTGCATCTTCCCGTGTCTCCGCCTCCACCATAACATAGCGGTATCGGTTAGATACAAAGTAGCATTACGAATCTTACCGGCATCGTCCGTCACATCAGTGACCTCAAAGTATAGTTCGAGTCCCCATAGCATTGCGAGTACTATTGAAGGTCTTTAGTTTAGGTACCTCAACCTTCCTTGCCTCAATGATTGTTGTGGTGGTTACCCCTCTGGCCACCGCTCGCTTGTACAAAGCAAGATCACTACCCATCTCATCTACTCTAAGTAAAACATTAGTGAGTTCTCTTTGGAAAAGATCTCGTACCTTGGTAACCTCCAAATGAAGGGACTTGATCTCGTACCTTAAGTCGGCCTCTAGCCCACCAAGTGCATCTTTGATGCCGCTGTGGATCTCCGCATCCTCGGTCTTCAAACCATCACAACGGTCATCTAAATTGTCTACACACTCGCCCAACGTGCCCAAGTTAGACTCTAGTCGGGACACTCTAGCTTCTAAGCTAGTCACCACGTCTCTCGACTTATCACAGGTAGCACCCTTCTTCCTTTCATCACACCCATATTCAGAAGCACCAATTTCTACGGGGTCAAGAGTTGCAGCCATGGTCTTCATTTAAATAATGGGACCACCATGATAGAACGAGCAACCAAAGCTCTGATACTACGTTGTCACGACTCTAGTCTCAAACTAGATAATTATGCAGTATTTAGCACAGTCCGTCGTACTAAGTCAGCCTACTAACTTAGAGTAAGCTTTGAGACAAAGTGGTAAGGATAAGAGAGTTTGAGTGAATAAATGGCTTTGTATTACTCTTAGAATACTTATAACTCTTACAAATGGGTTTTGTATACAAATGAACCCAAGGGGTCCTTTATATAGGCAAAGCCTAAACCAACCAAAGGTTATGATCGTGCCAAGTGGCATGATCTTACAAAGAGTCTAGAATATTCTCAAATAAAGTTACAATATTTACAAAGATATTTATATAGAGAAATCTAGAACAAGCATGGTCTAGATCTTTCTAAGAGGTTCACCCACCATCTTGGCTCTTCCAAGTCATTCTAGGAGCTTTTAGGACTGTCCAACTCTTCTAGCACCATCCGGCATTGTCTAGAGCCTTCTAGGACTTAGTAGCGCTATCTAGAGTCTTCTAGTATGGCCAAGACCTCTCTTGATCATTCTAGAAGTGTTCACCATATTCGAAGGTCTTCCTCAATCTTTTTGGGTGAGTAGTATATATATAGAGGACCTTAGAGCCATGAGTAATAACATTTAGATTTAGGAAGCCAAATGAGCGGGGCGTAACACTTAGTTCTAGCTAAATTTACCTAAAATTGTTTAAAAGATACGACCAGGAAAGAAAAAAACCATTTTATTGTTGTGTACTATAAGCTTCCTTATTATATTGTTAATTATTTATTTTGTATCCTTGCCTTAAAGAGATAATATTTTGAATATTTTTTGAGCATATAACCTATATTCGAGAAGAGGTTTGAAGAAATTTGGTAGTTGCTAATGCTTGAAGCAGCTGCAAAAGTATTACAGTTCCATTCAGTGTAATGAATGTGATCTTATTCTGGTTCATCTCTGCAGAAGTGGATTTCTAATAGTTACTTATCATATACTTCAATCAAAGAAATTCAATCCTTATAGGATTTGTCAAGAAGATTAATGATACTGCTTATGTCCTTGACCCCCTGCTTGATCTATATATCTCACAACTTTCAATGTTTTAAATTTATACTCTCACTTTTCCCCTGATATCACACCAAAACTCTCTGATGATAAATCCTTCTTAAGGGAGGGACAACTGATATAGGTGCTCACTTTCTTGTTCAAGTAGCTAGTCATGTTTATTTGATTCGTCGCCAGTTATTTTCAAGTTGATTGTCATTGTTTACATATACTGTTTTTTATCTGATGTTGTCTGTTTCTGATCTTGGTCTTCCAAAACGATGTGTTTGGAGTACAAACAGAGAGATTTTTTTTTTAGTGTGTGCTCCTGATATTTTTTGTGCTTTCTGGTTTAGAGAGTTGTAGGAAATAATTGATTTTGGAATGTACTTTGGAGTTGGACTTTTGAAAATGAACTAAGATGAATTCCAGATATTTATGGACATCTACATGGCAAACTAGATCGTTATGTGTAAATGGATGTCGCCAGGAGCAGTGACTGTTCTAGGAAACCCTACAAGTTCTCATATTTTAAAAACACTATATGAAAACCCTCATGGTAAATTATATTAAAATTATCTTTGCCATGATCTTCTTTTTGAGTTGTTTAATTTTAAATGTTATACTTATTTGTCAAAAGTATAAAGAAAAATTGTTTCATAGAGAAAAATCGTTTCATAGAATCGTAGGAGCTATAGAATTATATATATATATATATATATGCAACTAAAAGAAAAACACAACCAAGCATAATCACTTCGAGGATTAACTATGAATTAATACTTAAAAGAATCTATTATACGGTATTTAGTATGAATAAAATAAAGAAGACAGGTTAACTGACCTGAGAGTTGGATGGATGAAGAAATTTATATCCAATGAAGAAATTTATATTCAATGAGTATTTAGAATTTAGAGTGTAGTCGGTATTTTTTTTCCAATAACTAATGGAGTTTAGGATTTTGAGAAAAATAAGAGAATTATATCTCAAATTTTAAATAGAAATAATGAAATTAGAAAATACAAATAAACACACATAGGAAAATAAATTAAGTAAGGGCATGTGGGGGTTTTTTGAAAAATAAATTCAATTTTAGAGGTAAAATCTAAATTTAAGAAAATTGAGTGGCAGCATACATCCATCTTTGGCTAGGAGTCTTTCGGCTCCAAGTGAAATTTTTAGGCGTACTTTAATAAATGAATATCAATTAGAGTATAATTGACTGGTAATAAAAAAAGAATTTTTTTGGTCCAAATGAAATTTTTAGGATTACTTTAAATGAGTATTGATCATAGTATAATTGATTCGTAAAATAGATAAATAAATAAGAAAGAGCAAATTAGGCAATATATGGTAAAAACATTAAAAAAAAAATACACACATATAGTCAAACAAAATAGTAAGCTATCTTTCTCCAAAAAAAAAAAAAAAAAAGAAAGCTTTCATTTCGCATGTAGCTAGTATTTTTAAAAAGCAAAGTTAAAAAAGGCACACAAGTTATAAAATAAAAAAGAGGGGAATAAAATATGAGACACTGCCACGCTGGATGGTCTAGTGGTTCGGATTGCTAGCACCTCTCTTCATGAAGGCTTCAAACTCCTCCAAGTCTAATTTTCTTTTCAGTTCTTTTTTCAAATCCTTTTTAGTTTTTTTTTTTTCAATCGTTTTTTTTGTTATTTGTTCCTTTTTATTTTTTTCCATTTATTTTACTATTTCTATTTTCTTTTCTTTTTTTTCTTTCCTAACTATTTTTTTTTGTTTTTATTTTTTTTTACTAGTTACCATTAATATTAATTGAAGGACTAATTACTAGTTTCTAGTATTCAAATTATTTAGTTACTAATAATTAGTAACTAATAACTAATTTTAAAATTAATAACTTATAATTATTCTTCTAATTAGTAATTAATAATCAAATTAGTAATTTATAATTAATAACCAAATTAGTTGATGATAAATAAGAAACTAGTAACCAAAATGAATGTGTTAACAAAAAAAATAGCAGCAAAATAGTAATCTGAGTAACCAAAATAGTAGATAGAAACCGGTAACTAATAATTTATAATAAAAATATGTAGAAAAATGTCACATTGATTTTCTAAAACACTATTTCGGTGTTGTATTTCTTTTAGTATCATATTTTTGTAATTATTTTTCATTTTTTGGATTTTTTTGCTAAATAACCAAATTTTTGGATCATAATTTGCCAAATGGCCATTTTCAAACACTATTAAAAAAATGACCAAATTTGGAAAATTATTTAAAAAATGGTTATTTTTTATATTTAGCATATCACAATATATTAATTTATTTTTTAGATTTAATTTTTCCAAATTGATTTATTTTATAAAAAATAGATCAATTAAAAAATGACTATTTATCAAGATAATATTATAAAATAATTATTTATTAAATTCAGGTAGAAAATGACCATTTTTTAACTTGATCCGAAAAGAAGGCCATTTCTTATACATACTCTATTTTTTTTTTAGGAATTTTGGTTTTTTTTTTTGTAAATTTTCAAAAAAAATTGAAAAATCTAAGATTCTGAAATTGTTTAAAATATTCTGGATTTCAAGTAGAAAAATACCACTTTTTATTAATTAAAAGATTCTTGAGGTACCCAGTCAAGTTACCTGAGGTAATATGATTGGTTACTTCAAGTAAGTACCCTAAGTAAATCAACTAGTTACCTCGAGTGCCATAAAAAAAAAATACTAATTTTGAAGAAAAAATAGTATTTTTATACATATTTATTAAAGTATTATTTTTTAAAAAATCTTTGAAAATGTAATATTTTTCTAAATTAATCTGAGATTTTAAAAAAAAAAACTCAACCCATTTAATTAGGAGTTTTCAATTTTTGATACTTTGGGCTTAGAATTTTGTAAGAAGCCCTTTTTTTTGGGTAAAACTCATAAAAACCTAATACAATAAAACCTATAAAAATTAATACTATTGGGCTGAGAAAAAATTATAATTTATAAAGGTTATTTATTTATCGATAAGTTTAATACATGTACCTTTTTTTTCCCTTGAGATACATTACATCTTATGATAACAAAAAGAAATTAGATATAGTCAAATTTAATGTATGCATATAAAAAAACCCAAAAGTTAATATGTATATATATAAAAGTTAATATATATTGTTTATACATAAATGAAATTCTAACAGTCAATTTTTAGTCTATAATAAAAAGTTAAGATGTAGATATACATATAATAAATATACCTTTAAAATTTAATATATTATAAGGTTTGGTATTTTGGGATGTTTCATATATATTGAACATAATATCTACAAATAGTCATTAGTTTTATTTCTAGAATCTAAATCATTATGCATAGATTCCAAATTATACAACAAATATGTTATATATATATTACAAAAATTAGAGATGAGATTGACCCAAGTTGTTAATTTATATATTCAACGGGTCCTAAAGGAACTGCAAAACATTATTATCTTATGCATTTAATGAGAACATTAATTTAGTACATTAACCCAATTTGAGACCGAAAGATTTTATTATTTAATCAAGATTATAAATTTATCGAACATTCATTTAGCGAGGTTGGACTATAACAGAAAAGTAATCTTGAAATTTTGTATTCAAATTATCAGTTTAAGCCCAATGGATCCCAATGCCATCCCGAACTAGGCTTGCTCTACATGAGACATAGGAAAAAATTCATAAATATATTTTTTTAAAACCATATTTCCATAAATACCTTTTTTAAATTTTTATTTCACCAATACCTATTTTTATATCTATTTTTGGAGAAATATAGAGCACTAATATTTTACACATAAATTGTATAGTTATTACATTAGATGTATATCGTAGTATATAGTTAATGAATAAAAATTAGTATACATTTTAAAATATATATCATAGGTCAAATTGAAAATGAAAAATATAAAATTATAAACCACTGTAAATATTTATATTGTAAATATATACCGTTCATATTTTACACATGAAATGTATACCTCATAGATAAAAATTTAAATTGTAAATATATACCACTCATATTTTATATATGAAATATATACTATAAAAACGGGTGCTTTTGAAAAAAATATAATTAAATGTGGGTATTTATAAAAATAAAGTATAAAAATAAGTACAGGATGTAAATTTCTTTGAGACGTATAGAGTTTCCACCTATTTGACAATCTATAAAAGGGAGATTCACTTTTAGACATTTTTTTTAATATAAAAATAAAATTTAACTAATGACAACAATTTTATAAACACCTTAAAAATCGAACTCCTAACTTAATACTCAATTCTCCGAGCTACACCGACCAAGCTAGTCACTGGAGCTTCTTTAGGCATGATATAAGTCTTCTCATTCTCTCTTGTTCTCTTGTTCAATATAACCAAGTAAAAAGAAAAAAAAAAAAAAGAAAAGGGCAAAGTCACGCACACGACCATTGGTCATATTGGTATCATAAACGAATTCTGTTTACTTTTCAAATTGAACGAGGAGCACACCGTTATAATTGAATCCGGCCGGTAAAAGTTGTCCATGTCATGTGAAAATATTTATATGTAGCTTGAGCACTAGCGTATTTTGTGTTAACGGGGATACCATCACACATTCACAAAATTATAAGTCTCGTATGTAAGATGTATAAGTTACGCCAAAATTCAATTTATATATATATATATATATATTTATATATATATATAGGCATCAATCTAGTAGGTATATATTTTTTTTTTACCAATATATAGGTATCAATTTGATCAATGAAAATTTATATTTTTTTATTGTAAAAAATAAGGAAAAAAAAATATTAATGATGTACGTCTTTTTATGCACTTCATTATAATCATTAGATTACCATTAGATAGTGATACAATGGTTAAAAAAAAATACATACCCAGTAAAAAAAATACCTATTGGATTGACAACCTATATATATATATATGTCACTACATAGTCACATATATTACTTTCCCTATAGCCTAAGTTAAACAGTATTTTCCACAATTAAGTAAGAAATAGTTAAAGAGAATAAAATGAGAGTAGTGGTGTTAAAGCGAGCCAGTGCCTGTACAACACGATTATAAGCTAACACGATACGAATGCAATTAATAATCGTGTCCAACACAGCACGACATGATTAATAATTGTGCCCAAGTTGACACAACACGATAAGTAAACATTCTTAGACTGGCACGACACAAGCAGAGACACGGGTATGGCATGTAGTACAATATGCATGAATAAAAAACACAATTAATAAAAATAATTAATTTGTAAAAATATATTTATTTTAATTTTGGCATAATTTTAATACAATAAATGTAAAAAATTAGAAAAAATTAAAATATTTTTTAGGTAAATATAATATATATTATAAATATTATATCAATTTCTAATTTTTTAAAGCAAAAAAGTTCCAAAATTTAATAAATTTAAGCCAAAAAGTTTAAAGACATTAAGAATCTAAGACAAAACTCACCTTCAATTATGTGCCAGTCATGATTTTTGAGTTATATATTTTGATATAATTTAAGTATTCACCAATTTAGTTGGAATATATTTTAACTATTGAAATTTAAATTAATTATTATTACTCATATACACTCTAATATTTTAATTTAGATTTATTTTTATATAAAAGCTATCTCAATTTTCAAATAATTTATTTCTATTTCATAATAATTAACAATTCATGATTCATAATAAATTAAAGGAAATATTTCTAATAGTATTAAAATAACAAAATTTGAAAAACAAAAATCAATAATGAGAACGATTACACAACAAGAATAATACGTGTTTCAAATATAAATAATTAGGTTTGAAATCATATATGATATAAAAAATAGGTAAAGTTAGACACAAGAATAATATAATAAAATAAATAAGCACGATTAGATATGAAAATATCATAGTACATATTCACTTAATACAAAAATAGTATTCTCACGACCCAAAACCTGGGCTAGTGGCAAAAGAGGAATTTCACAAAAATGGAAAATTCTATGATTTATTTAAAAAGTGAGGAAAAATTTTTAGTTTTATAAATAGTCCATTTAAATAAAATAATCAGAATTTCATCCTGTGAACCACTCCCACAGTTCGTATATACCATTAAATATAGACTGAATAATAATTAAAAATCACGAAGTTAAATATAAGTCCAAGTATCACCATTATCCACAACAAAAGTCAAATACCAGAATGACATACATAAGTTCGCAGACAAAATAGAAAGCAGTAATTTTGGTTCAATGCTGATACAAAACCCAAATAGTCTAAAGACTAGGACAACAAATTCCTAGTATTACCAAGAGACGAACTGCAATCTAAATGACCTCTTACTCCAATTGATCACCAAGATCGCACTATACACCACATGAGGAAGAAGGTAGGGAGGGTGAGCATAAAATGCCCAATAGGAAGAACAATTACCCGGTCGAAAATATTTAAGTGATGGAGAATTCTTGCATAGCTAGTTTAGTCCAAAACATATATATATAAAATCCAAATCGGAAATCCCTGTATATATATATATATATATATATATATATATTTATATATATAAAGCAGTATAATCAAAACCATTCAATTCATATGCACATGACACAAATCAACTTATATCCATGAGTTCTCATCTTCTCATCTGTGGAAACCCAGGATGATGGCACTAAGTGTACCTAACAGCCTGCCTAATACCTAAATCTATACCCGGAGGGGAAACCCATGTGTCACCTACCAATCCTGGAGGGGCAACCGAATTGCCTACGCCTGCCAAATGGAGAGATAATCAGAAGTAACAGAATCCCGCATGGGTTTACGGACTCTCACCGATGGTGGGGCACGCAGCGCCACACTGTAAACCCACGATGCTAATACGGTGCTCATGTATGATCCTATGACACGTGTAATTCAGAACTGAAGTGTGAAAATAATCGTGCTCTGGTTTTTCAGTAGAATCAGTATACTAAGTTTTTTATAGAAAAATGGACAGCATAGCGGCCCTATTTTTAATATACCCAAAATAAACTGCACTCAGAAAATTTCCAGAGTAATACAATATATATCTCATACAACCAATTCCCATCATAGATATTTAAATAGTCTAGAAATCACATTTGTTCTCATATGTTGCTAAAAGTAAGTTTGATTCGAAAATGATCTAACACACAGGTAATTGAATCCCTACCTCGCTCGAATAGCAATACCATATTATTGAATCCTCAAGGTATCGTTGACGATTGCCCGGAGGGTGCGGAACTAATTCCAAGCCCTCGATCGTCCCTTTGCGAAAACCAACTTTTCACCGAAGCTTCAATTCCACAAACGGACCTCTTCACTGAATTTCTAGTACCCAAAATAGCTAGGTTAGATATATAACTTGTCCAATTCGGGTCCAGGCCTACACCGTACTGATGGCACACAAAACGAGGCAAATCTCGACCGTCTGATCTCGATTTTTATGCCGTCACCAAATAACACAATATATATATATATATCAAATTTCTCCATTTTCCGAGTACATTCCAAAAATGAGGTCAAAAACACAATCTAACGACCAGATCACAAACAATAACCATAAACTCGAAATACCTAAAAATGACAACTTTCAATCCGGGAAAAATGGGGTTGAGATATATATACCTTGATGATCCTTGCGACGGACGAATCCAACGGGACTAGTTGGGAGTCGAATGGTGACCGAAATCATCGTTGGTGGCCAAAAATCTGATTCAGCCTCTTGGAGATTTTTCGGCGTTGCAGGCGACGGCGGCAACCAGGTATGGACGGCGCAGCTTCGGTGTCACACGGGGAAGCTCCGCAGATCAATTGCGCGGGCGGACGTCGGCAACGGCGCCTTCTACAGCGGTCTGGCGTAGACGATGGAGAGAGACCCGAGAGAGAGAAAGAGATCGGGGAGGAAGAGAGAGAAGAGAGAGAGAGAAATGAGTGAACAGGCCACGTGGTCTATTTTGAATAGAGCTGTGTAATTTTCAAAAATTGCACATAAATCCTCAAATTTCAAATTTCTATCAATCTAATCCTTTAAAGTTTTAATTTAGTCTTTCTGTACAAAAATTTTGCAAATTAATCTCTCCAATATTATATGAGAAAAATTGATAAAATATCTAAATTACCCTAAAAAATTCCTGGCTTTTACAAGTATAATATCAGAAACTGACACGATTAGACATAAATTTAGCACAATATCAGAAATGAATGCAATTAGGCACAGAAAATAGCAACACTGAGAACGAGCATGATTAGAAATAATAATAGCATAACATCAAAAATAAGAATAATTAAATACGAAAAATAGATAAACACGATTATGATAACGTTAACGATATAATTACGGCCCAATATAAGCACATGTGCACATAACTACCTGAGTACGGCATAATTGCTAACCGTATATGGCAAGACACTGGACACAAATATATTGTAGCTAAATATATTTGGGCTAGCATGATACAACCCTGCCGAGAGAGATGAGTTTAAGTTAAGTCTGAAGTAGGTGAAACTCTAACTAGGTTGACATTAAGTGGGAAATTATGTCAGCATGGCGTTGGATTGATGAAAATATACAGCAGCATGCAGTAGTACTATTAAGCAAGCTAAGTTTCCGTAGTCCATAGAGCCCACACAAGCCCAGATCCCAATGCTATTGTGGGTTGTTGGTTTTTTTTTTTTTTTCTTTTAATAAGAAAATATAAACCAGAGGGCTATGCTGAGCCTGATAACTTGAAGTTATTCACTACTGCTTCCTTCAGTGAGATTTATGCACTATGCCATGCAATATATCCACAATGGCACCTCCAGCATTTGCTTTGGAAACTGTACTATAAGTCTCTGATATAACTCTCTTCAGTATGGTCAGTCTCCATTATTATCATCTCTTCTCTTGTCCAGAGAAACCCCCCAGATGAAAAATACAAATATATAATAAAATCATCCACATGATCGTATCAAAATTTAATCTGGAAAAATCCCATCATTTTTTACGTCGGTACCTGCAAGCTAGTTAGCAATTCAGACTTTATTTCTCTCTCTCTCTCTCTCTCTCTCTCTCTCTCTTTCTCTCTCTCTCTCATGCGCGCGCGCACACATATATATATATATATATATATATGTACTGGGAATTACGTATAGCTCTAAATTAACATGTCTTTGGTTTGGCAAAGGGTAATATTTTAACCAAAAATATGTAGTGGAAAGAGGAGACAAATTGGAATAGGAAAGGGAAATTTTATTGATTATATATAATATGACGTACGTGTATTTTTGATCAATATGCTTAAGGATATCTTCAAATTTGTTATATATATTTATATATGTGTGTGTGTGCATATATGGTATATATTTGAATATAACAGGTGTTGGAAAATAAAAATCAATGTTGGTTATTGGTTATTTGGTTATCCATTTCTCTTTCCTGTAGTCTCTTTGTACTTTGCCTTGCGTGAGTTTTGTTGAACAAATCAATAATTACAGCTCACCAATCAGCTGTAATAGGAACAGTAAAAAGGCAACCGCAATAGGAACAGTAAAAAAGGAAGCTGCAATAGGAATAGTAAAAAAGGCAGCTGTAATAGGAATAGTAAAAAGGACAGCCGCAATAGTAATAGTGAAAAAAGTAGCCATAATAGCAATAGTAAAAGATGGTGTTCACACCACCTTTTAAGTTCTATAAATACGAAGGGCTTTATCACTTATTTTACGTCCCATCCTAAATCTTCTTCCTTTCTAAGAGAGAATTCAAATCTAGGAATTTTTCTTAGTGTCCCACTTATTTTCTCCTAAATTGTTTAGAGATAGTGTTTTCTCCTATTTCAAGAGAGAGATGTTCATTTGTTCTCTCCTTGTATTTAGAGAGAAGTGAGTTGTAATCTCCTTTTCATAGTGAAATCCTTCACAGCCTTATCTGTGGACGTAGTCTAAATTGGGTGAACCACGTCAATTATTTTCTGTGCCTTATTTTTTTCATTTTACCCAAATTTTCTCAACTCATATTTTAGTTGTGTGTTATCGCTTCTGCAAAGCCGATCTCCTAATAGTGGTATCAGAGCCATTGGTTAGAGTACTGTTCACGTATACGGTACTATTTCACACATACGGTACTGTTCACGTATACGGTACTATTCACGTATACGGTACTGTTCACATATAGTGAAACGGTGGTAACTGAACAAATCGTGTTGAACAAAAATGACAGCAAAATTAGATATTGAGAAGTTTAATGGGAACCATTTCTCTTTGTAGAAAATGAAGATAAAGGCAATCTTGAGAAAAAATAATTGTCTAGCAGCAATTGGGGAAATGCCTGCTGAGATTACTGATAATGAAAGGTGGGACGAGATAGATAGCAATGCTGTCGCTGACTTACATCTGGTACTAGCGGATAGAGTCCTGTCGAGCATTAAGGAGAAGAAGTCAACTAAGGAGATATGGGATACACTGACAAAGTTGTATTAGGCCAAGTCACTTCACAACAAAATTTTCTTGAAGAGAAGGCTTTATACCCTTCGGATGGCGGAATTAACAATGGTGACCGACCATATCAACACATTCAATATTTTATTCTCACAGCTCACAACAATGGAGCATAAAATAGAGGATAATGAACGTGCAGAAATCTTACTTCAGAGTCTACCTGATTCGTATGATCAACTCATCATAAATGTGACCAGCAATGCTACAACTCTAGTTTTTAATGACCTTACAGCTGCTGTTCTCGAAGAAGAAAATCGGCGTAAGAACAAGAAAGACAGATTAGCAAGTTTACAGTAAGTAGAGGCTTTGACAATGAGAGGAAGATCAACAGAACGTGGCCCCAGTGGGAGTCAGAGTCATAGTAGATCAAAATCAAGAAGTAAGAAAAATGTCAAGTATTATCACTGTGACAAGAAATGACACGTCAAAAGGGAGTGTTGGCAACTCAAGATGAATGGAGATTCTACAGGGAAGGACCCCGAGTCATCAAATGCTCAGGGGAATGTTGCAAATACTTCAGATAATGGAGAAATCCTGTATAGTGAAGCAGCAACAATTTCTAAGGAATGTTGCAAATACTTCAGATAATGGAGAAATCCTGTATAGTGAAGCAGCAACAATTTCTAAGGACAGACAGCAGCTCACTGATGTTTGATTAGTGGATTCGGGAGCAATATGGCACATGACTTCTCACATAGAATAGTTTCACACATATGAACCTATCTCTAGAGGATCTGTATTCATGGGTAACGATCATGCCTTAGAAATTGCTGAGATTGGTACTATCAAGATAAAGATATATGATGGCATTATTCGTACTATTCAAGAGGTGCGACATGTGAAGGGCCTGAAGAAAAATCTATTATCTTTGGGACAATTAGATAACCTTGGTTGGAAAACTCATGTCGAGAATAGGATTATGAAGATTATGAAGGGCGCGCTTGTAGTAATGAAGGCGGAGAAAATCGCAGTGAATCTATACATGCTTAAAGGAGATACACTAATGGAAGCGTAGGCATCAGTTGCTTCAACAAATTCTGGAGAAGAATCAACGATGATGTGGCATCGTAAGCTTGGCCATATATCGGAATAAGACTTGAAGATTCTCTCTGAACGAAGGTTACTTCCTGGTCCCACAAAGGTATCTTTACCCTTTTATGAGCATTATGTCACAAGCAAGTAGCATAGATTAAAGTTTAGCACATCTAGTTCTAGAAATAAAAAAGTTCTAGACTTAGTTCACTCTGATGTTTGGCAAGCACCGATAATGTCCTTAGGAGGAGCTAGATACTTTGTATCTTTTATTGATGATAACTCCAGGAGATGTTGGGTATATCCTATCAAGAGGAAGGCAGATGTGTTTTCAGTCTTCAAAATATTCAAAGCACAGATAGAGCTTGAATCTTGAGAAAAGATCAAGTGTTTAAGGACGGACAATAGAGGAGAATATACAAGTAATGAATTTGATAACTTCTGTCAACAGGAAGGTATCAAGAGGCAGTTCACAGTGGCGTACACTCCTCAACAAAATAGAGTAGCAGAGCAGATGAACAGAACTTTGTTAGAAAGAATAAGAGCAATGTTGAAAGCTGCAAGTCTACCCAAGACATTCTAGGCAGAAGCAGTCAAAACCGTCTGTTATGTGATTAATCGATCTCCATCAACAGCGATTGATCTGAAGACACCGATGGAGATGTGGACTGGCAAGCCATCTGATTATTCTCGCTTACATATATTTGGATGTCCTGTGTACATGATGTACAATGCTTAAGAAATCACAAAACTGGATTCAAAGTCCAGAAGGTGTGTACTCTTGAAATATGCTAATGGAGTTAAGGGATATCGCTTATGGGATCCCACTACCTATAAGGTTGTCATCAGCAAAGATGTGATATTTGCAGAGAATAAATTGCAAGAAAAGGGAGATGATAGCAGACCAGAAACTACTACAGTTCAGGTAGAAAAGAATACTGAAAATTCAGATTCTTCTGAAGTAGCACCAGAGTACGAAGTAGAAGAACCAGTCGAGGAAGAGGCTTCTAAAATTCGTCGGTCAACTCGTGAGAGAAGAACACTGGCATGCACTCGGATTATATCACTGAGAGCAATATTGTATACTGTCTTCTAACAGAGGATGGAGAGCCAACAACTTTCCATGAGGCTACCAAAAGCTCGGATGTATCCCTATGGATGACAGCAATGCAAGAAGAGATTGAATCCCTTCATAAGAACAAAACATGGGATCTTGTTACGCTACCACAAGGAAGGAAGGCTATTGGCAACAAATGAGTCTACAAGATCAAGCGTGATAGTAATGATCAAGTGGATCGATATCGTGCGAGATTGGTGGTAAAAGGATATACTCAGAAAGAAGGTATTGACTTCAATGAGATATTTTCACCTGTAGTTCGACTGACAACAGTTAGAGTGGTTCTGGAGATATGTGCTATATTTGACCTACATCTAGAGCAGCTAGATGTGAAAACTGCTTTTCTTCATGGAGAACTTGAAGAAGAGATTTATATACTCTAACTAGAAGGTTTTGCTAAAACAGGCAAGGAGAACTTGGTTTGCAGGTTGAACAAATCTCTATACGGTCTCAAACAGGTGCCGAGGTGTTGGTATAAGAGATTTGATTCCTTCATCATAAGTCTTGGGTATAACAGACTCAGTTCAGACTACTGCACATACTTCAGGAGGTTTGATGACAATAGTAATTTCATTATCTTATTATTGTACGTGGATGAAATATTGGTAGTGGGCCCAACAAAGACAGAATCCAAGAATTGAAGGCACAGTTAGCTAGGAAATTTGATATGAAGGACTTGGGACCAGCAAACAAGATTCTAGAGATGCAAATTCACCGAGACAGAGGTAATAGAAAGATTCAGCTTTCTCAGAAGAATTATTTAAAGAAAATCTTACGCCGCTTCAATATGCAAGATTGTAAGTCGATTTCTACCCCACTTCCTGTTAACTTCAAGTTATCCTCTGGGATGTGTCCTAGCAATGAAGCAGAGAGGATGGAAATATCTTGAGTACTGTATGCATCAGCAATGGGAAGCCTAATGTTCACTATGATATATACAAGACCAGACATTGCACAAGCAGTGGGAGCGATTAGTCGATATATGGCGAATCCTGGTGGAGAGCATTGGAATATTGTGAAGAGAATTCTGAGATACATTAAAGGAACCTCAGATGCTGTATTATGTTACGGAGGATCAGAATTTACTGTCACAGGATATGTTGATTCAAATTTTGCAGGAGATCTTGACAAACAAAAATCTATTACAGGCTATGTGTTTACTCTTGCAAAAGGTGCTATAAGTTGGGTTTCGAAACTGCAAACTGTTTGACTTTATCTACAACAGAAGCAGAATACATGGCAGCTACACAAGCTTATAAAGAGGCTATTTGGATTCAAAGGTTATTGGAAGAGCTCGGGCATAAACAAGAAAAGATTTCTCTATTTTGTGACAGTCAGAGTGCCTTGCATATTGCAAGGAATCCAGCCTTTCATTCCAGGACAAAGCACATTGGCGTTCAATATCACTTTTTTCGAGAAGTAGTAGAAGATAGAAGTGTGGACATGAAGAAGATTCATACAAAGGAGAACTTAGCAGATACTTTAACTAAACCAATCAACACTGACAAGTTTCAATGGTATAGATCCTTATATGGCTTAGCAGAAATATAATCAGCATGAAGAATTGACAAGGGAAGAAAGGAGAGATTCATCAAGTAGAAGACATGATTAAAAATCAAGTCTTCAAGTGGGAGAATATTGAACAAATCAATAATTGCAGCTCACCAACCAGCCGCAATAGGAACAGTGAAAAGGCAGCCCAATAGGAATAGTAAAAAGGGAAGCCGTAATAGGAATAGTAAAAAGGACAGCCGCAATAGAAATAGTAAAAAGGGCAACCACAATAGCAATATTGAAAAGAGT
Source organism: Parasponia andersonii (assembly GCA_002914805.1). Classification (NCBI taxonomy): domain Eukaryota; kingdom Viridiplantae; phylum Streptophyta; class Magnoliopsida; order Rosales; family Cannabaceae; genus Trema; species Trema andersonii. The sequence goes on along the minus strand of JXTB01000565.1, from coordinate 71,900 downwards.
AGCCGTAATAGCAATAGTAAAAGATGGTGTTCACACCACTTTTTAAGTTCTATAAATACGGAGGGCTTCATCACTTGTTTTGCATCCCATTCTAAATCCTCTTCCTTTCTAAGAGAGAATTCAAGTCTAGGAATTCTTCTTAGTGTCCCACTTATTTTCTCCTAAATTGTTTAGAGAGAGTATTTTCTTTTATTTCAAGATAGAGATGTTCATTTGTTCTCTCCTTATATTTAGAGAGAAGTGAGTTGTAATCTCCTTTTTATAGTGAAATTCTTCACAGCCTTATCCGTCGATATAACCTAAATTGGGTGAACCACGTTAATTCTTTTGTGTGCCTTATTTTTTTCATTTTACCAAAATTTTCCCAACTCATATTTTAGCTGTGTGTTATCGCTTCCGCAAAGCCGATCTCCTAATAAGTTTGTCCTCATTTATTAATTCTTGAGAATTGGGATGCTAGCTCTTATGCTTTGTACATCTGGAGCCCCTTGATCTTTGATGTCTTTCAAGACGTTAATCATATGTGTTTTCTCAGATTACTTTAATATATTGCAACTAAGTGTTAGTTGATCTAATTAGTAATTAGTAGTCCTTGTTGACGTTTCATATATGAAAAAGAAAAGTTAGTCTAACCGTTAATGGAAGTATGAATCTTAGCACAAAACTCACAAAAAATAGTACATGAGGAAAGTTAAATTTTTGTACTATATTTTGTGAAACAACTTGTATCAAATGTTAATCTTTTATGGCGTGGACCACGTTCTTTAAATTCTTCTTTAAATAAGATTTTGCTTCTCAGACTAGAAAATAACACAAAATATGTTGTTTTAAAAAAAAAATCCTAGTTACGCATCGGCCACAATCAATTTTGGAGATATGACTTTCGAAATAAAATGGAAATTTTGTATGTTATTACCACTAATCCCATAGGATTGTTCATAATAATAGTACATGTACGAGCTATATACATATACATATAGTACATAAACTCGAAAAAAAGAAATAAATCAAAAACAGAAATATGGAATACAAAAGTAATATCCATCCCTTTATGAGTAGGCTGAAGACTCGGTCGTTTATCACATGAATCTCTTCTCATGGCCATACGATATATGTCTCTTGTGGTTATCATTAATTAGTTTATTTGTCAGTACTTTTAAATATTGCATCAATTCACCAACAAAACCAATCCATTAGTGAACGACACGTATTGATTATTTCACGCACTTGGCCGTTGGGTGTTGAATGTCGCAATTATCATAAACCTAAACATATTTTATACATATATAATAGAAATAATATATAATAGAAATATAAAGAGACCATCATCATTACCTTGTACTATAAGATCCCAACAGGAAGACAATCCATATCTAACAGCTAAATTACATGGAGCACTTTGCATAGATACTTAATTAATCATGCATATATTTACTCTGTTGAATACACAACATTTATATATTCATCAGAAACCAAACATACATATACTGATCATATATATAGTCATACATAATCAAAATCCAGAACTTGATTTCTGACCATTTTTTTTTTCTAATTTTCTAGTCGTTCTAATTAATTTTCCACTTCAAGATTGATTTTCCTATTTTACATATTTTAGTCATGATATCATAATGATTCTAATTGAGAAGGCTTAGGGTGTTCAAAGACTTGACTGTGGAAACTTTTGGCGGCACCGGAGTACCGTTGTATTGAACCGATGGGAGTGAGTGGACATACTTGCAGTTGGGGCAAGAAGGAGAGGACTTAGAGAGTATAACGAGGAGATGGCAATTGAGACATGCTAAAGCCACCATGTTGTTATTCCCCGCCGCCGCAGAGGAACTTTGCTTGTTCTTTGTCTGATCGGAGAAGCCAATCCGGTTATCGTCAGAGAAGGTTGACATGTTGAGCTCTAGGTCTAGTGCCGCAGCCGCCGCGGTCTGCTCCATAGGAATCGGCCAATTCCAGCTCTTTCTCAGGGTTTTTCTGTTCAAGTAATACATTTTTCCCGACTGCGAAAACATAAAGCAATACCTCTAGAAGTTAATATTAAGATTTTTCATGTTCTATAAAGCTTGTAATTGTCACTTGCTCGCTCTGATATACACTTAAACAAATCAAACTAAATTGAAAGAAAAGAGATAGAGGGAAATTTTTACTTCGAGATCGAGGCATTGCTCCCAATCCAATGGTAGAGGATCTTTAAGTTGAAGATCAACGCTTAGTGGAGGTTGATCAATATGATTGCCATTAGTCTTCATGAGAAGGTGATGATGATCATCTTGGAAGAGCTTCCTCTTCCTTGAAGCGTTGCTCTCTGATTCCAACGACAAACCAATATTGCCGTTTTTATTCACAAACGCTTGAGTTGGAGCCAACGACAACTCTGGAAATTCCATCTTTTTTTGTATATATAAATTAGTTGTGTATATATATATATATATATATATGTATCCTTCACAAACTATAGTAGTACTCTTCACAAATCCAAATCCCCTTAGGGTTGAATTCAAAAAGAGAGAAAAGATGGAAAAAGAAAGCTAATGTGCTGGGGTTAGATAGAAAAACTTTTGATGATGATGAGAAGGAAAGGCAAAATTCTCCTTTGGAAAATGGACATGAGAAATCAGGCACACACACGAGTAGTCATGCGAAGGGGGCCTTGGCTACTTAAGAACGTTCTTAAATTGGGTTCATCAAACCCGTTTAAATGGAGAGGCAGTAGGCCATGCATTTAAGGTGGCAAGTAGATATCACTTTAATGCCCCCCAAATCCTACTTCTCCTTTCTCACACGCATTTAAGGCCAATCTACACATGACCAACCTCAATATCGATCCAACCCCCCAAGAGTACGTATTATTATTGTTGCTGTTGGTGCCCCCTACTTAATTCAATTCTCCAATAATTCTTTACTATTCTTAATCTGTGTTTATTGTTTTGGATGAGAAAATTTTTTAAAAGATTTCTTTAATTTCTTTTGGAAGTCATAAATGTGTTAAGTAGGATGGCATTATTCTATTGGTGGGATATGATCTGGAGACATAAATTTGAGCGCAAGTTATTTTTTTAGATCTCTCTATTTATCGTCTTATATTTATTATATTTATTGTAAAATTATAGTACAATAGGGATTTTTTTATTGAATAATACTCTAGGGCACCAGTGGTGTCCAACACTATAATGACATGTCCGTTTATCACTAGGTAATTTAATTAATAAATTGAGTCTCCCTTAGACTCCACCTGAATTATAATTATGATAGAGAATAATTTTGACCGTTAGATTTAGATTTAAATTTAACGGTTATAAAAATAAATACTATAATTTAATTCACATTAGAATTTGTTCCAACATATTTAATTATAACAATTAAATTGAAATAAAACAGTCAAAATTGAATTCTCTCAATAAATATTTTGGTATTACTGGATTAATGTTGTAGTGAGTAATTACTACCATACTACAAAAATAAAAATCATGCAAATAATGCAGAACAATTATTTATTTGATCATGCATGCTAAATAGTCATATATATATATATATATATGCAAACACATATACCGATCAATGTCCAATATTTTAGGTCCTAGCAAGGTACAAATTCTAATAAATCTTTTGCCGGCGGTTACAGCAATTTTATAGAAGTATCTTAGGGAATAATATCATAAATGTACGATCATCATGTTCCCGAAAGCTATATATTAAATTATATAAATATATTTACGTACTTGCATGGTACCATGCATAACCTCTAATTTCTTTGCACGATATATGTATATACATATATACACACACTGTACATATACATCAAGAGAATCTGATCTATCAATGAGACAAAGTTCGGTTTGAATTATGGGCCACGAAAGTAGTTCGAGCATATATATATGTATGTTTAATTGGTTGCATATATGAATGTTTAATTGGTTGCAAGTTCAGCTTGCACTCTTATTAGCTTCTCAACCGATTAATTGACGTATACAGTAACATCGTATGCAGAATTAGGTGATTATAACAAGGAATAGTGAACTATATTGGTAATGGGCTTAGCTAGCTTTACTAGTAGGATTTAAAACACATCATATTCGGAAAGTGCTTGCCTAACAACCGAACTTAATAATGCTGTTTGAATACATTGGTGATCATCACATCCCTTTACTTAGATTCAAATTAATTAACCAACCCTCTTAACTATCTTTTTTTTTTTTTTGATAAACCAACCCTCTTAACTATCAACTAGTTAGTCCTCGTAATTATTAATGTAGTAAATTTAGTACTCTACGCATTTTCCCTAATATTTAATGTTTCTAAATATATCGTTTAGATTTTTTTTTTTTAATAAGAGAATTCGTTAGATTTGCATGGTATTTGATTAAGATAATCTTAGTCTAATATTAAAATTGTACATTCTAAAAGCCTAAAAGTTATTGCCCTACCATATTCCCTACATATATTATAATAATCTGTCACGACATTTGAGGGAGGAGCAAAAAGTAATATATACTGATAATAGTTAGGCCAGGGTACTTTCTTTTTTTACTTGCTAATGTGGTGTATAATACTTTCAAATGGTGCCATTTTAATTTTAGTATCCCACTCAATGATATATGTGGGGCCCATTCCTAGATCACGTACTACGTGGACGATTAAGTAGCAGAACAGGTCACAGGGAGCACACCGTCCGATATGTGTCCAGAAGGACCGCTTAAAAGTCACACGAGTCGTACGTCATACTGTCTTTATGGGCCCGTGGGCTGTCGGAGGCCAGGGCCGAATCCATCCTAGACCATGGACGGGTTCGGCTCGGCCCAGTCTAATTTTTATCTCGACAGCTGGCAGTCAGGAGCCTCATGGGTCTTCCTCCAGAAGATCATTGGAGGCAGCGCACTGCTCCAGACTCAGACAGGGCATTTAATGCAATTCTAGGTAGGTGTGCGCATTTGGCAAACCGTCCTGACAAGACAACAGTTTGTCAAAGTCTCGCCCCCCGCCAAGCTCGAACCATAAGGGACGGTGGAAAGCAGGTCACGACAATATAAGGAAAATTACGGTAACCACGGCTCGTGATTTATGGAGTAAGTTATATTGAAAAAATATACTCGATCCTGGAATTGAGAGCCAAAAGGCTCTCAGTTCTAGGACTATATATATATGAGCCATGCATTCCCCTGAGGGGATATACATATACAGAGAGAGATATATAAAAATTGATAAGGAAGAAAAAAACTTGATCTTTGCTACTCAATCTCAGGGATAAACATCTGACTTAAGCATCAGAGTCTTTGTAGGTGGCTACCCCCACCTCTCCGACCCGACTTGAAGTCAAAAGCACTCTGAGATAGTGAGGATACGTGGACAGTTGGTAGATACAACATTAGTAGTTCAGAGACACGTGGACAGCTAGTAAGAATCGTCACCAACAATATATATATATATAGTATTATCGTTCATTCCTAAAATTGATGGCACTATATCATAACCTTGAATGAATGAAAAACATAAAATCATTATCTGAATTGTGTTACCTATTGGTAAAGCAAGTACTACAACGTTTCCCTTCTTCTCAATAACATCGTGGGGAGACTGTTTTAATATTCGACGCTTTAACATTGCTGCATCCGGCTTTGGCCTCTTCTTGTTCCGTAAAAGCCCAATTTTTTTAAAAGTGCAATTTATTCATTTTAGTAATTTTCAGAGTAAAATAATGAGGATCTTTTAAACAAAAGTTTTGAATTTTATTGAAAAAAAACTAGGAATTAGGGCCATTTCACAAATTCTTAGGGACTAAACTGAAAGGATTTTTAAAATATATGGTAAAAATATAATATTAAAAACTTAATGGTGCCCATTTAGTGACCCCCACATGTCACTCTCTCTTTCTCACTCTTTTCCCTCAACTTTTTCTCTCTCCTCCCCCTCGACTATTCCTTCTTCTCTTCCAGCTGATGCGAGCAGCTCGGGTTCACCACCAAAGGACGCACTCTGGCCAAAAACTGCCTAGATCAGATTGTTGAGCTCAAATGAAGCTCCACCGCTATTCTCAACCTTGTCAGGGCTCGATATCGCCAAAAATTATAGATGGAGTCTACAAGTATTTTTGCTTGTCACCATCAACTTCGGCCACCTCAGGCCATGAAACTAGTCCTATTCAACTCATCTTGTCATGATCTTTTATGTGATATATAGATCTTAACTCAATATTGCCCAAATTGAATTTTGTCATTTTTGTCAATTTTGAGCTATTTTGGTTTTATATTTAAATTTTTCAATCCGACCGTTAGATCATAATATAAACCTCATATTTGTGATGTACTCGTGATAACAAAAATTTTGATATATATATTACCTATATTGGTTACGGGCAAGAAAATCTAAAAATAATGGCTTAAATCGTCTCATTTTGCATGCCGTAGGCCCAGGTTCTCTGAATTTAGTGGTGAAGTCTGTTTCACGACTTAGATCGGTCAAACTATATGTCTAACCTAGCATTTTTGGGTACTATGAATTCAGTGGTGAAGTCTATTTCACGATCTGAAATTCTGATTGAAAATCGAGTTTTCAAACCTATCGATTAAAGGTTTGAAAATGACACCTAACCTTTCAAACGACATCCAAATGATGTCAATTGAGGTAGGGGTCTAATTACCTAGTTTTATATAAGATTCAATTTAAAATTTACCTTATGACTATTTTGTGAAAAATCGTGAATTAAATAATATTTTAATGAACTGTTGGAAATTCTTAGATTATTCTGGAATTAGACTGTGTGACTTCCATACATATTTATAAAATCTTGATCTTGGGTGATTTAGCGGATTTCCTATCCAAGGTACTGCTGGTGTTAGTTAGAATAAATTTCTGGAAAATATTTTCATAAAATCATTTTCAAGAACACCATAGTTTTGTAAAATCAAGAAACGCAACAGAATTGGTCGTTTAAAATATTTCTTTTTACAAAATATTTCGGATCGTGATCTAATATAAATTAACTCTTGATCTAGACAAGAACAATACTCGGATTCGCTCCACAGCCTTTTTGTCTTCTAGTCTATTCTTGAAAGGCGTTTGATTGATCTAGTGGGTGATCACCTTCTTCATTCCCAACAAAGAGATTCGCAAATGAATAAAAAGACATTCTCCTCGAACCGATTTCTCCGGATGACCGAAATACCAAGGACAGTGAATCCCTAGTGGTGGCCAATTTTCTCTGCTTTTTCTCCATGTTTTTCGTGTGACACTCTCTTCTTAAGGGGGTTTTTCACGTGTAACACTTATATCTGATTGCTAGAAAACTTTTTTCTTAATTATAGAGAGATTATTAAACCCTAATGAGCTTATTGGGTTTGTTGGGCTTAACTGATCATCAAATAACTATTGGGCTTTAATTTGAGCTAGACAGAGGACCAGATGGATCCATAAAGCCCAAGCTCTAATGAACCATATACCTATTATTATAATTAACTCTTAATTATGATTGGGCCTTATCTATTAATATTGGAGCACACCACTATAGGCCCAATATTGAACTCTTGGACTAAATGTCATTTATATTCTATGAAGCTTACTAACAATTAATTAGCTTGATCCATTTAGCATATACTACCCCTGTAGACATACCCCCAATACAATATCGTACTAATAGAGTGAAATTACCGTATTACCCTTCTAGTACATATTTACCTTTAAGTTGCCATTTTTCATCTAATAGATAATAGTTGACTATGGTGTTTGTAACTGCTTATACCAACACAGTCAAATTCACATAGTGAATACCGGGGCCCTGGTTTATATTATCCAAGTACTTGAAAATACTCAAAGTGACGTCATATGCATGGTGTCCATCATGAAAAAGTTCTACATATTTCATATATCTTATCTTCCAAGATACCGGAGTTCAAACCATAAATCGGAACTAGTTCTTTAGTAACTCAAAAAGATAAAACACATGAAATTAAGTTCGTTAATCACTAGGATTAAAGTCTTTTACAATAGTGCTAGATTAGTAAAATTAGAAATTAAGTTACGGCATTTTCATATCTTGGAATCTTTTAGATATTTGCATAAGATAAACATACACATCACATGTATATCAATGGGATATAAATGAAATAGAAATTCATAACATAGAATTTATTAAAAACAAATAGATACTAAATAATTCAATAATTATTATTTATAACGTCTAAATAATAAACTACTTCATAGGATATTATTCCAACAGGTACAATAAATTCTAGAATAATATCAAGCAGAGTTTTAAAGCATTGTTTGATTGTGTTCTGCATAGTTATTATATATACATATATATATATATATTGTTACATGTTGTACATACCATAGGATCATATATGAGATACATCTTCGACATCGCAGTATTATAGTAGGTGGACTAGTACATCCGCCTTCGGTGAGATCCCGTAAACCTGTGCGAAATTTTTTCTGATTATTCCCATTCGATAGGTGTAGGCATTTAGTTGCCCCTCTAATTTAGTAGGCTAGACACATGGGTGTCTCTACAGTTTTCTAGGATAGTTATTAGGCAGAGAGTATCTGGTATACATAGTTTCCACGGTTTTTTGGGATCAAGCAGAGAGTACTTAGCAAACGTAATACGAGTTACTCTAGTTTTTGATGAGAAAGTGTGAGCTCATGGGATAGGTTGATTTATGATATGTACAAATGTGTATTTCTGGTTTTGGTTTTAAATATGCGACTACTCTGGATATTAATTATTTTATACCTAGTTTTTAAATGGATTTTGAAAAAGGTAATAACTATGCAGGTTTGGTAAAATTGCAACAATTCAAAAAAAAATAATTGAATTTCTACTAAGCATTCATATGCTTATCCCCTACTTCCTCCCCTTTTCAGGTGTCGATTTATTTTGTAATAATTATTCTGGTGGCCTAGCAAGCATGTTTGGCATATACTTGCAGTTCCAATCCTTTTTACTGGTTAGTTTGTACTTTGTATCAATTCCCATTTTCTAAGTCAAATTTATCTAGCCAATAGTAAAATATTTACTGAGCAGATATATGAGTAAATATTCACATGCTCACCCAAATTACCTTTCAAGTGAATAAAAACTATGAATTAGTATGCCTGGTTTGGTGTTTGATAAAATTTGAGTCATACAAATTAATGTATGGTATTTCCTTTGGGAACATGAACTATGTTATTAAAAAAAAGTTATTTTCTAGAAATATGCTAGACAAGTTGTGTATGGCTTTCAAAGTATATGTATATATATATTATTCTTTACTTAGATCAAAAAGTTTAACTATGATTAAAGGAGAATTGACAAAGTCTATTGTGGGTAAAAATTTTGATTGAAGTTATTAATATTGAGTTGAGTTTGTGACTCATTACTTGATCTATATTGAATTCAAGCATCATTGTGATAACATAAATTATGGTATTTGAAATCAATTTATTCATAAGTCTGTATAGAGAGTTGGCAAACTCATACTATTATATATTCAGAAAAAATACTTGAAATTCAGATTTGGTTTACCTATGGTCAAGGTAAGACCTTATTGTGAACTAGTGTAGTATGCTTGTATGCCCCTGATGTCTTTTGTATTGCACAATTTCAAAAATATTTTCATATTATTTTTGACTTAAAAATAAAATAAGGTTTGATGGGAGACAGGCATTGCCGCAGAATCGACCTATTTTATTGAAACCTTATTTCTCGAGTATTGTAGTATTGTCACTGAGTGTATTTGCATATTTGATATTGAGTCATTTATATATGACTTCCTTTTGCAGTAAAGACTTAGAAAGTCTTTGGAGATAAGTAACGATCTGGATTATTATTATAATCTTATGTTGGGCAAAGAGACTTCGAGAGTCTCTGGGCTTAATTATGATATAGGTTACTATTATATGGTATTACCTTAGATAAAAGACTTGAGAAAGTCTTTGGACTAAATTTATTATGTTGATACTTGCATTTTGTATACTTGGACAAGAGTAGCTTACCTGTTGATATTTGTTATATTATGTTCTTCTGCATTAATGATCTTCTATTATGGTAATTCTAGTCTTATTCTTGACTAGAAATGGTTGTGTGCGTGGTTATTTCTCACTCGTTATGAGAAATAGTAAATGACTTATATCATTATGTCTTTATTGTCGTTTATGATATCTAAATGTATCTATCTTAAGTGTGGTGTGACATGAGTATATCTATTTCTATTTGAAACTTTGTTGATTACTATCATGTGTTGATGAGAATCTTATTAGAATCTATGGACTCAATGATTATTTGGGACCAAGTTTAACTGTAAGCAAATGGAATAATAATAGTATATTATTGATTTGGTACAAACCAAGAATGGTATTGTACATACCTGACATTTTATCTACTGGACTATATTGGTACCTAACAGTCACTGTTTTGATTATAAAAGTCTTATATTTTAGACTTTTTTTCTTAATTATCGTCGCTACTTTCGTGAATACTAACTAGCTGAGGTCATTGTTTTCAAATCTCTTATGTCATGACCTTGTACCTACTAGTAAGACATCTTGTGATTCAATGTCTCTTTGTGTATATTCTTATCATATGTTATGGTGTGGCATTAGCCTATTGGCAGAATTTTACACCAGGTATGAAGTGTATGTTATACACTTCATAATTTACCTATTGTTTGGTTTGATACTTATGGACTACGTGCTCAAACTTTTACATACCATCGAGTTGTTATCTCTTGTTATTTTACTTATATTTTACTTTGTGCCTACATTTCGGGACGAAATTATTTTAAGGAAGGAAGGATGTAAAAGCCCAATTTTAAAAAGGGCAATTTAGTCATTTTAGTAATTTTCAAAGTAAAATGATGAGGATTTTTTAAACAAAAGTTTTGAATTTTATTGAAAAAAAACTAGGAATTGGGGCCATTTCGCAAATTTTTAGGAACTAAACTGAAAGGATTTTTAAAAGATGTGATAAAAACATAATATTAAAAACTTAATGGTGCCATTTAGTGACCCTCTCTTGTCACACACACACTCTCTCTCCCTCTTTTCCCTCAACTCTTTCTCTACCTCCCCTTGACAATTTCTTTTTCTCCTCCAGCCGATGCATGCAGCTCAGGTTCACCACTGACAGACGTACTCCAGCTAAAGACAACTGCTGATGATCGCCTAGATCAGATCGCCGAGCTCAGACGAAGCTCTGTCGCTATTCTTGACCTCGCTGGTGCTCAATATCACTGGAAATTGCAAATAGAGGCCGCAGGTGTTTTTGCTCGCCGTCATCAACTCTGGCCACCTCAGGATGTGAAATTGGTCCCATTTAACTCATCTCATCACAATCTTTCACATAGTATATATATGTTAACTCAATATTGCTCAGATTAAATTTTATTGTTTTTGTCAATTTTGAGCTATTTTAGTTTTATATTTAAATTTTTCGAACTGGCCGTTAGATTGTAATATAAACCTCATATTTGATATAAATATATATTATCTATATTTGGTGATGGGTAAAAAAATATAAATCTAACGGCTTAGATTGTCTTGTTCTGCATATCGTGGGTATGGGTTCAGTCCATGCCTGAATCAGTCAAACTATATGTCTAACCTAGTATTTTTGGATGCTCTGAATTCAGTGGTGAAGTCTGCTTCACGATCTGAAGCTCCGATTGAAAATCGAGTTTCAAACCTATCGATCAAAGGTTCAAAAATGACGCTCGAGCTTCCAAACGATTCTCAAATAACGCCAAACTTTCTCTATAGCTCTGTACCAATTTGGACACTCAATTGAGGTAAGAGTTCAATTACCTAGTTTTATAAATGATTTAATTTAAAATTTACCTTATGACTATTTTGTGAAAAATCGTGAATTTAATAATGTTTTAATGAACTGTTGGAAAATCTTTGATTATTCTGGAATTAGACTGTGTGACTTCCATATATGTTTATAAAATCGTGATCTTGTGTGATTTAGCGGATTTCCTATCCAAAGTACAATAAATTCTAGAATAATATAGCGGATTTTTAAAACATTGTTTGGTTATATTCTGCATAGTTATTATATATATATTTTGTTATATGTTGTATATACGATAGGATCACACATAAGATACATCTTAGGAATTGCAGTATTGTTGTAGGCAGACTACTACACCTGTGTTTGATGGAAGCCTGTAAACCTGCACGGGATTTTTTGTGATTTTTTCCATTCGATAGGTGTAGGTATTCAGTTACCCCTCCGGTTTAGTAAGCAAGATACATAGGTGTCCCTACGATTTTCTGGGATAGTTATTAGGCAGAGAGTACCTGGTATACATAGTACGAGTTACTCTAGTTTGTGATGAGAGGGTGTAAGCTCATGGGATGAGTTGATTTATGATATGTACAATGTGTATTTCTGGTTTTGGTTTTAAATATGCGGCTACTCTGGATATTAATTATTTTATATCTAGTTTTTAAATGGAATTTAGAAAAGGTATTAATTATGCAAGTTTGGTAAAATTACAACAATTCAAAAAAAAAAACAATTGAATTTTCTCTGAGTATTCATATGCTCACTCCCTACTTTCTCCCTTTTTCAGGTGTCGATTTATTTTGTAATAATTATTCTGGTGGTCTAGCAAGCATGTTTGGCATATATTTGCAGTTCCAATCATCTTTATTGGTTGGTTTGTGCTTTATATTAATTCTCATGTTCTAAATCAAATTTATTTAGCCAATAGTAAAATATTTACTAAGCAGATATATGAGGATGATTTTTTATTATTAAATTGAGTACTTGAAAAATAAAGTGATTTAAACTATTTGAAATTAAGCCTAGGGTGTTGAATTGAACTGTTTCATTAAACTTCATGAAATAATATAAGTTTTTTTTAACTAGTTAATTAGGATTTTCTCTAAACTTAAAATAAAAAATTTTTTGAAAAATTTAAAATTGGTAGATAACATGATTATTAAATTTGTCTAATCTTATAATTTACTTATTTTTGAATACTAAACTTTAAATTTCAAGTACTGAAAATTTTTTAAAATTTTTAAAATTACTATTTATCATTATTTTCATTTAAAATTACTAAAAGTCACAATTTTAAACCTTTGGTCGTGGCATGTTCTCCTCCTTTCCCGCTTGTAGTTTCAGGTCAATGTCCTGCAGCACAATCCCTTCACATGGGAAGGTACTGCTGCAAGCAAACTTTATGGCCGCTTGCGAAGCGCTTGTCCCACTGATGCTCTTGTAGAGCACATTTTTCATCTGAACCGCCTTTTGCTGATTCAATCAAAACTGATTAAAGATAAGTCTCTCAATCAAGGAAATGAAGGATAGAAGTTGATTGCTTGTGAAAATCTTGTTTTACTCTTACCTGTTTACTGCATGGATTTTTTTGGTCACAGTACTTTTGGTCTATTATAATGGGGTTGGCCACATTTGCCATCTCTATGTTATGTTAGTTGCAGTTCCTGACCCTCCCTGAGTGTCACAAAAATTGGATTAATCCACTGTTAGATTACAGTGGTCTTTTTAATTTTTGCAAATTCTTTGGATTCAAAAATATTATAGACCCGTGGCCTCCCTTAAGTACTAGTATCACTTCGCATTTTAATTGTCTTGATGAGTCGATGACCTAAAGAATCTGCCAAAGCTTAATATATTTAAGTGAATTAAAGAAGTCCACGTAGTGTATTACGGCAGCTTCAATTTGCCAAATGTTCAAATTCTCAAAACCGAAAAGTACACTAGACTTTAATGTTAAGGTTATGTAAGGATCGGATTATAAGAACCAAAATAAAATAGTTAAAAAAAAATAAAGTTATTTTAATACTGTATATTTCTACAGTACTAAAAAAACTACAATATTTCCTTAGAAAAGAGGAAGTTAATGACAGATAATCACTCAACTCTCACATTGAACATGCACTATGGCTAGGCCACAATTCATCATAAGCATTCGTGGTGACTTATTTATCCATGCTAACTAGAAGTACTCTTTAATGCTGCCAGGAATAAACACAAGCCGTTAATATAAAAATAGCGCATTTTGACATTACTCATCGATAATTACAAAAAACTGGACCGTTGAATATTGAATTGACGGCTTTAATTTAGTGAGTGTTCAAAATTTTACGATCCAATATGCAAAGTGCACATATTTGCTCACGTGCGAATTGAATTGGATTAAATATTTTAAATATATACAATTTTAGTAATATTGTATATTTTTCACATTGAAACTAAAAGGGACTAATCTAATCCAATTTGTACCTTATTATTTTTTTTGATATTGTCTATTATGGGTGGGGATTGAATCCTAAACCATAATATTGGAGGTGAGATGTGGTGACCAATCAGGCTACACATGCGATCACAATACGCGAACACTTTCTTATAATTTATATATATTGTAAAATTTTCTATTGGTTATAATTTATATTGTCAAAGATTATGAGTATTTGTAAGAAATAGTCTTTTTTTTCACATCAATTTAAAAAAAGACCAATTTTAACACCTATTTAATAAGTGAATGTTTTATAATTTTATTTTGATAATGACCGTTTTCAATTGATCTACTTTCTATAAAGTAAATCAACTATTGAAAAAATAAATCAATTTTTTAAAAAATAAATCCATTTTCAAAATATATTTTGAGATATTAAATATGGAAAATAATTATTTTTTAAATAATTTTCAAAATTCGGCCAATTTTTAGCATTGTTTAAAAAATAGTCATTTTACAAACTATGACCCAAAATTCAACCATTTGACTTAAAAGCCCATAAATTATTGTGCAACCTAATACCATATGATTAATATTTTTTTAAAACATATTCATAAGGGCTTATTTATAAGCCTTAAGTAACAGATCAAAAACCAACATAAAACCCAGTTATAAGGGCTTATTTAAAAGCCTTAAGTAACTTATTCAGTCTACACATTTGCAGAATGGGATTGGATTTGTTATAGATTGTATACGAATTGGATTGCATGAGATTTCTAGAATCTGCGCTTAGTACAGATTAGACTAGATAAACACCATTAATTTAGTAGTTAGTTGGCTAAAAATAGTTGGAGTATTTATTGCATATTTTGTATTTATTCATAGAAAATTAGTCATTTTACCCCCTGACATTTGCCATTAGTATAAATTTGTGTATTCACTTTTGATTTTGTATTCAAGTGCTCTTTAGATGGCAAATTTGTTCTTCTTTTGCCCCACACTTTTGACTTAATATTTAAGTGCCTCCTATAATGGTATAGTTGTTATTCTTTTGCCCCATCAATTTTAATACCGTTAAAAAATTATTAATGGACAATAGTCAAATAATCAATTTATTTTTTTAAATAGCTAATAAATATCTTTTACTATTGTTTTATATTAGATATTTTTAAAAAGCTAGTTTTTACTATTAAATAAATAAAATAAATGAAAAGAGGTAAGAGAAAAATAATTTTTTAATGGTTATATATACAAAAGAAAAGATAGACAAAATAGAGAAATTTTTGCATCAATTCAATAGTGTCAAAATATTTTTAGAAATTATGTAAAAAAATAAAAACTGCATATTTTCATATTTGAAAGACTTTCTAGAAAATAAAATGGCTATTTGCCCTCTTATTTTTCATATTTTCATGAATTTTCCCTCTTATCTTTCATGAAAAATAGTCAATTCATTTCATGAAAATATGAAACTAAGAGGGAAAATAGTCATTTCATAAACTTGCCCTCTTATTTCATTTCATGAATTTCATAAATGACAAAAATAAAAATGACAAAAATGAAATGAGTATTTTTCATAAAAAAAATAAGAGGACAAATAATCATTTCATTTTCTAGAAAGTCTTTCGGATATGAAAATATACAGTTTTTTTTTTTTTACACATCTTCCAAAAATATTTTGATACTAATGAATTAATACAAAAATTGTTCTATTTTATCTATTTTTTGTTTTACATATACATATATAACTATTAAAAAAAATTACTTTTCTTTTACCTTTATTGTTTATTTTATTTATTTAATCATAAAAACTAACTCTTTGGAAATCTCTAATAAAAAAAATAGTAAAAGATATTTATTAGCTATTTAAAAAGTAAAATGATTATTTGACTATTGTCCATTAACAATTTTCTAATACTAGTAGAATTTAGGGAGTAAAAGAATAATAGTTTTACCATTTTATGGGGCCTTTGAATACTAAGTAAAAAATTAGAGAGCAAAAAAAGAATAACTTTGTCATTATTGGGGACACTTGAATATTAAGTCAAAAGAGAGGGGGCAAAAGAAAAATAAATTTATCATTTAGGGATGCTTGAATACAAAGTCAAAAGTGAGAATCGGGGTAAATTCATCTGATTGCAAATCTCACGAGCCAAAATGACTAATTTTTCTTTATTAATTACATGTGGTTTGCATGCTATTTACTTATAGTAGTTATTTTGTATATAATCTTATTTGATTCCCCTTTACCAATTCGGAATCCCATAGTTTTAACACCATTAAAGTTTATTGCCCCTTTCTTTTAAGATTTAACATAAATAATTCCTTAATTGTATTTAACCCCACGTAATTAATTTTATTTTAACTAATGTTTTTTTTAGGATCTTATGTTAATTCATTATGGTCAACTTGTTGCTTTCAACTTAAAATAAACTATTTAAAACACTAATTGATTATTCAATTTTAACAATAAAGTGAACTAATTAATTTTTTTTTGTTTTTATAATATTTCTTTTTATCAGATCTATGTTTCTTGTCTTTTTCTTTCTTATAATCCCAACCCAAAACCTACTTATTTCTCTACAATAATTTCATTAACCTTTTATTAAAGAACTTTCCTTTTTTCGACGTCGATTAAAGCACTCTCTTATTACCTAAATTTTATTGGATTGAGTACTCTAATATTGTTTATTAAATGTAGAATGAGTAGACTTACAAATGTCCAGCTTTGGAAAGACTGTATAAATATTATAATTTTTTTTTGAAGATTACTTTCAATGTTTACATTTGTAAAGATTTGTTAGAGTAAATATGTATTTTCATTATTGGTGAAGTCTTCCTACTTTATTTAATAGGACTATTAAATATTTTGTTGTAACAAATAATTTTAAAAAAAATGAGCAATTTTGGAAAATTGATGATATATAGACGAAAGCAATTAAAATGGAAAGTCCTTCAGGAAAATCCTGTAGATTAAGAATTCTAGTTTTGTACACATCATGCCCCCACTTATATAAAATTATGGAACTGTGTCTGTTTCTAAGCACCATATATACATACCAAATTTGGAGTCTTTACGAAAAATTTATGAAAACGGGTTCTAAGAACTAGTCTTAATTTTTATCAAAAAAAAAATAGCTTTAATTTTGTTGAAAATCTGTTCGGTAATTTTTTGAGAAGCAAAATATTATTTAAATCTCTACTCAAGTTCAGCTAATATAGCATCCACTTATCACCGCCCGATTTTGAAAATGTGCTTTACATTCCTATAAATCAAAGCCTTACAAACAAGACATCTATCTATAATCTATAATATCTATAATCTATAATAACAAAAGAAGAATAAACTCTAATAAGTAACCCTAAATCATGTAAAATTTAGTAATTCTTACAAATCTCTATATATTCAAAAAATCAACTATACAACACAAACTGTAATCTAATAAATCAATACTCATCGACCTTCAAATTCTTGTATTTTCTCAATAAAAATGAATGATTTTTCCCTTTCCAATCATAAAGTATTCTGATACATTTTAATTACTACCAAACAAATTATGATCCTTTGGTCAACCCCTTCATTGACGATCCTCAAAATTTTGAAGGAAAAAATAAAACTAATGAACTAGATAGCCTAGTAAGTACCATTAACTTTAACTAGATAGATCAAGTATTGAAAGGTTTAAGAATATATTTTAACATTTTTCAGAACAAATTTGATTTCAGAATTTAGTACTATTCAAGATAATCAAATGAAACTATGCAGTAATCAATATAACAAAAACATGAAATAGGTTTTCAAAATCTATCGTTTCAATATCATCCAATAATCAATAAGTTCATTTTTACTACACTTGATCTTTATAATTATATCCACAGTTACTTGATTTAATACATATACCTAGGTTCATATTTACTATATTTAATTCTTTATAACTTGATCCACGTTAGTATGTACTGTCCACATAAAATCCATGTGTAATGGGTTTATATTGCATGTAAATCACTTAAGAGAATTTCAAAATACATTTATATATAATAATATTTTAGAAGCAATTTCACTTTTTCTTATTATAATACTAGAATCATTTCAGAAAATTTCATGTAACTATGTTTGGTAATAATTACATATACTTGATCCATATTTTAATTAAAAATTAACTATCAAATAGAATCATAATAATTTTTCAGATAAAGTAACTATTTCAGTAAAACGGTCTTCTTTTGATGAACAATTTTATTTGTGAAAATTATATTTTAACTTGAAATAATATTCTTTAAGAAAACACTTTGTAAAAACGAGTTTATTGGAAACAATTAAGCATCCAGTTTTTATACAAGAAGTTACTAGATACCTCATTCACTTTGCCAAATTAACCAAAGTAATCAATATAATCTTTCATACATCTATTCTTTCTTAAATAATAAATAAGTATCTAATTCTAATTATACCAAAAATAATGATTACTTGCTGCCTATATACTTTTTATGATCAGCTCTTATTTACGACGAACAATCTCAATTTTCAAGATTTATAATAATTCTAATCTATTTCCAAAAGATACCAAATTTGGAGGACAAATTCTACAAATCATGAGGGTCCTATATCTATCAAGAATATGATTAACAAGTCCTTAGGTTAGCTCGGCCATTCTGTCTCATAATTGCTGGCATGATTTGATATTTTACCTCAATTTTAGATATTATAATTTCATAATGTCGGGTTTGTCAACCTATAACTCTTTGGTTATAATTTTGATTTTAGTGATCTGTATATTGTTAGAAACTTTATTCAATAAGCTTTCAAACTATACTGAATATAAACTAGTCAAACTATTAAAAGTCTCTGTAAATTCAACCGCAATTATTATTGCATTTTTCATCTTTATCAAACACTTAAAAGCCTATAATTTCTTACTTGTCCAACTAAATCACTCAAACCATGTCTTATTTTAATCATATAATCAAGAGGCTTTATCTTATACTAAATTCACCTCCCAAATTCATAAATCATTAAAGGACGATTCAAAACTCTAACCTTATATATTCAATTCTAATCTTAAAACTCAACTAAAACATGAAACTTAATCAATTAAGAATTTATTACCTTAAGAATGAGTCTCAATAATCTATAATAATATAGTCCACTTGTTCTTCTCTTCGTCATAAAAGTATAATCTCCTATCTTCCTTTTCTATAAAGGGTACGTTTAAAAGAAAGTAGATTATTAGTTCTTTCTTAAAGTGTTTCTAATAAATTTACTAAAATAACCTTGTATAAAACATATTATTAAGGGCTATTTAACCTTTTCGTCTATGATTATAATTCTTTGTATGTATACATTCGTTTTTTTTCCTTTTGTATACGGGATATTACACCACACGTTTCGTCGTTAGTATGTACTTAATTGTCTTTATATGTTCACACCACTTCATCATCTTCTAATTCATTAAAAAATTAGTTCAACAATTAAATTTTCACTGTTTTTTTGGTCCTTTTAATTGCTTTTAAAGGTTTATTAAGAACTCTTCTTTTATATTAAATTAGTTTTCTTTTACTCTTAATTAATTTTCCTATTAGACTGTATTATCTAGTTCATATTTGTAGCTAGACATAATTATTACTAATTTAATGTACTTTAACAAACTAAAAATATCAATCTTTAAAAAAAAAAAAAAAGATCATGGAATCTTATAAAGATAAAAAAAAAAATTAAAAAAGTAAATGAATTTGAAATAAAATTAAGAATAACATTCATAGAATTAGTAAAAGAAAATTCAATTCTTAAGAGAGATCAAATAAGGTAGGTGTTAGGAGTTCATTTAGTAAATAAAATAGAAAAACTCATGTTCAAATAGTTCTACCATTTTTTTTTCTATTAGTAGTTTTAGAAAATAAACACTAATAAATTGACGAAACTAATTAATTGCAATGACATTATAATAAACATACCACAATCAGTTTTCTTTTACACAGTAGAGACATTGTTTTAATTTAGAAGATCTATATAGAGAAGTTACTAATTTAATGGGATTATATTAAAACACAATAAATTTATTATTAAATCATAATATTAATAAATTCTGAAAGACGTATGCATTAGTTTTGAGTAAACCTGATTTTTTTTTTTTTGTAATCTACTAATTGGATAATAAACTGAAAAAAAGGTTGTTAACAAAACTGTTAGAAAAAAAAATAATAAGTTAATAACACAACGTTTAAAAATAAAAAATGATTCCTTACCAAAAAAAAATCAGAATGGGTAACAAAGAATAAGGGAGTAGCACAAATTAATCATAAGCAATGTCACCAACATTTAATGGGGATATTTATACCAGGCGATAATGTTTTTAGAAAAATCACTGTCTATATCTATATCTATATCTATATCTAGCACTAGACGATGCAAACAAAAAATCTCTGTATTTACAAATATTAATAAATAAATAAATAAAAATAAAATCTAAAAACAAAAACAAAAGAAGACGTGGAAGATAGAAAATAATGCTTTTTATATCTTGCATTTAACTAATACAATACAATCAAATGACTTAACTTTGGGTTACATATAGTTATTAAGTACTTATTTTATTCCTAAATTTAATTGATACAAAGAAAATGAAGTGATTCATATTAGGGTAATTTCAATCTTTAGTTGATCATACAACATTTGGTTTTCTCTTGAAAGAAAAATGAGCAGCAGAAATTCATATCGATCTTAAAATAGTGTTTGCCGTTAGAAAGTCAGTACAAATTTATTTCTTACCCCCACTACGAGAAATACTAAAACTTAAGTATGTAGAATTTAAAAATGTTACTAAATTATAAACATTTAGTAACATTTACTCTAGATTAAATATTGGGGTGGACAATTTAGAAAAGGATGGTTTCTTTCTCCACCCATCTTCTAAATAGACGCATTTTTAAATTTAATGTTGAATATTTTCTTAGCATATACTTTTTAAAAGTTTCTCACTTCAAAATTGGTCATCTTAAATGAAAATTTTCCCCCACCTAATGTAGTTTGAAGATCTCTCTTTCATTTGTCTTCTTTTTTATTTTTTTTACTTTCTTGACAAGAATTCACTTTAAAAATCAATATATTTTGATAATTTATTTAATTATAAACATATAGATAGAAATCAAATTTTAGGATTCAAAATATTAATAGTAGAGCCACCCACTAAAGTATTGAGAAATAAAAAGAAGTAGAATTCTTGAATCAATTTTTGAGAACTATAAAGAGAGTTAGAGTTTCTGAATCATTTTATTTATTGGAGAGAGAGAGGGAGAGCGAGAGAGAGAGAATGTGTGTATCTGTGTGTGTTCTTAAATCATTTTTTAGTATTCTTAAGAAAAAGTGTGAAAACATTAATTTCACATTAATTGCATAGTAATAATTTCACAATTTTTGGAATTAAAGTTTGATTTAAAATGACTGAGATTGTATTTGATTTTGAAACTACGTTAAACTATAAGAAATTTGGTGCCAAGGGCCTTAATACAGACACAAAGGGATCTACGGGTAACATTTAGGGGACTTTTCAAAGAGAAATTAAGAGCAAAGATTGATTTGTAAAACCTAGGAGTAAAAAACCAGTTCAGCACTTGACAAGTGTCTAAATACGCCAGTTCTTTAGCTCATTTCCCTTTTCTTTCTTGCGATTTCCCCACCCTCCCTCACCTGCCTCGAGTCTCTATACACCCACCTCCCTTTTGGTTGACGCGCCCACCCGCATCCTCAGTAGCCTCTAACCGAACCTTTGTCAACTAAGATTGTCGCCTAAAATGCCTTGGAGAAGCAAATTAGTCACCGAAGAGAAGATGACTCTTTCGCTCTTTTTTGCATCTACCACCACTACCACCGTCCATCAGGAGTCCTCACCCAATAAATATGACCCCAGCTAGCCGTCGCTAACGTCTATAAAACCTTGGCCAGACTCAAAACTCCTTCGGTGAAATATTATCAATTTTGGATGGTTAAAGTTATTGGTTTGTGCATTGACTTTTTGATCATGCAGCTCGATCAAAGTTCGGTTCTAATTTTTGGAATATACTCGTTGAATAGAATCTGATTCATATATAACATCATCGTTGAATCTTATCGTGCATATGTACTGCTTTGTAAGGCTTGGGATTTGTCTTGTTTTGTATATTGAGTCTCGGGTTTCACTCTAAAAAAAAATTAGAGAAGTTGTATATTCTTGGTACCTAATTTCGACGTTTCGAATGTAATGGTAACATTGGTTTCACTGGTCAAGGCTCCGGTAAAAAACTCACTCTTTAAAGTAAGCAAACAGAATTCCTTGATACCCATTAGACGTCTTCCATGCATCGATTTGAGGTACCAATCGCACCTCCGACCTTGTTTCAACATGCTGAGTCCAATTTGACATCAAATACATAACATGGGCAATAAAGAAAAAAGTCATTTCCCAGTCCACACCTTAGTAAGCTCATTCCAATTATTGTATATTCTGAGATTCATGGAGTGATCAATAATTAGATTTAGCTGATTTAGAAGTTCAATTACTTAGTTTTTAGACTTGTTTGACTATAAATTGATAAATTTGAATACTTTAGAGCATAACTGAAATTTTGTGATTAAAACTATATAACAATTGATTTGTATGATGTATTGATGATTTTAATATATTAATAAGGTGTGAACTGTTGTATGATATGATTTATTTGCAGATTTTAAAATTAAGTTTTAATAAAATACAACGTTTTACTATTGAAATTTCTGCAAATCTAATAGTTACATCAAAATAGATTTCTTAGTATGATTTGGTTTATGTCATTTAATTCATGATTGGTTTGAAATTACATCATATGTACTACGCACCATAGAATCACCCTTGAGAATATTTTTGCATCATGATTATTTATGTAAAAACCCAGTTTTTTAGGGGCAAATGGTTTTTTGACCAGATTTTTTTTATAAAAAAAAAATCAAATTATATATATGTTTTTCTATTTCTCTCTCAGACTCGCCCCCCCTCTCTCTCTCGTTTTCTCCCTCTCGGCCGACGGAAGGAGAAAGAAGGCCGCAGCTTGCCTCTGGACACCGTCCGCCACCCCAGCCCGTCGGCAAGCCTTTGTCAGGCTGCCACGAAGCCCCGCCACCCCTCGCCAGTCGCTGCCACTGCCCCTTGCCAAAAAACTCCATAGAAGCCGATTTGAGCCATTTCGGATTTTTGACCACCGGTGAAGATTCCGGCCACCATTCGGCCTCCAACTGGTCCCGTTGGATTCGGCTCGTCGCAAGGATCGTCAAGGTATATATATCTCAACCCCATTTTGCCCGGATTGTAAGTTGCCATTTTTGGATATTTTGAGTTTAAGTTTGACTTTTTGATCCGGCCGTTGGATTGTATTTTTGTTTTCATTTTTGGAATGTACTCGGAAAATTGAGAAGTTTGATATATATATATATATATTGTGTGGTTTGGTGATTGGCATAAAAATCGAGATCCGACGGTTGAGATTTTGCCGCATTTTGCGTGCCACTGGCTCAGTGTTGGCCTGGACTCGAATTGGACAAGTTATATGTCTAACCTAGCTATTTTGGATGCTAGGAATTTAGTGAAGAGGTCCGTTTGTAGAATTGAAGCTCCGATAAGAATTTGATTTTTCGCAAGAGAATGATCGAGGGCTTGGAATTGGTTCCCGACCCTCCGGGCAATCGTTAACGATACCTTAAGGACTCAATAACGTGGTATCGCTATTCTGGTGAGGTAGGGGTTTAATTACCTTCGTTTTATACCATTTTGAATTAAAACTTATTTTCAACAGCATATAAGAACAAGTGTATTTTTAATGATTTGAATTATATGTGATGAAATTGGTTGTATGAGATATATACTGTACTGCTCTGAGAATTTGTTGTGTGCAGGTTATTTTAGGTATATCAAAAATAGGGCCATTATGTTACCTGTTTTTCTATAAAACCTTATTATGCATGTTTTACTAAAAAACCAGAGTACAGTAGTTTTTACACTTCAGTTCTGGATTGCACATGTCATAGGATCATACATGAGCATCGTGTTAGTATCATGGGTTTTACAGTGTGGCGCTGCGTACCCCACTGTCGGTGAAAGTCCGTACACTCGCACGAGATTTGTTCTTCTGATTACCTCCCCATTTGGTAGGTATAGGCAATTCGGTTGCCCCTTCAAGTTTGGTAGGCGACACATGGGTGTCCTTTCCAGGTATGGGCTTAGGTGTCAAGCAGGCTGTTAGGCATACTTAGTGCCATCATCTTGGGTTTCCACAGATGAGAGGATGTGAGCTCATGGGTATGGGTTGATTTGTGTCATGTGCATATGGATTGATGGTTTTGATTACACTATTTTATATATATGGGCTCCCGGTTTGGATTATATATATATATATATATATGTGTGTGTGTGTGTGTGTGTATGTGTATGTTTTGATTTAAACTAACCATGTAGGACTTTTCCATCACTGAACTGTTTTTCTTCGAGATAACTATTTTCCTACTGGGCATTGTATGCTCACCCCCCCTCCCCTTCTTCCCTTCCTCAGGTGGTGTTCAGTGCGATCTTGGAAATCAGGAGGAGTAAGAGGCCATCTTGACTATAGTTCATTTCTTGGTAATGCTAGAAATTAACCGTCGTGGTGTTTAGACTGTTGAAATTTTGTATTAGTATTGAACCAAGATTACTACTTTCTATTTTGTCTGCAAACTTATGTATGCCATTTTGGGATTTAACTTATTGTTGTAAATGATGACGATGCTTGGACTTATATTTGATTTTTCTCGTTTTTCAATTATTATTCGGTCTATGTTTAATGGTGTATACGAACTGTGAGAGAGGTTCACGGGATAAAATTCTAAATACTTTATCAAAATGGATTGTTTACAAAACTAAAACTTTTTAGATACTTTTCAAATAAATCATCGAATTTCCCATCTTTGTGAAATTCCCCTTCTGCCATTGGCCTGGGTTTTGGGTCGTGACAATTTAGATAGATGGTAAGTTACTACACCTTTAGATGAAATACCTAGGAACTTGAGCAGGGACTTTTGATTTCAGATATGATTTCAGATATGAAATATGATTTCAGATACATATATGGACTTTTGATTTTATAACTCATGTTTGAAAAAAGTCTAACCATGTAAGTTTTTATAAAAGATACTAGTTTATCAGAATGGTAATTTAATTCCTATTGGACATTTCTATGCTTACCCCCTCCACATTTTTCTCCCATTTTTAGGTATTGGCTTGACCAAAATAAATGTTCATTTGGCTAGTTAAGTTGTTTAGGTCTTTCTTTTAGACTATGTTTGGTATGAAGGAGAGAAGAGAAGGAAATGGACCAATATTACCTAGGAAAGAAAAGTGAGAAAGGAAAGATAGCACTCTTCTCTTATTGTGTTTGATACGAGAGAAAGGAGAGAAGAAAAAAATCTTCTCTATTGTTTGGTAAGAATGAAAAGTGAAAGGAAGGGAAAAGATTATAGTTAGAATAACTACTTTACCATTTAAGTGGATATCTCTCTCCTAAAATCTCTCTAATTTTGGAAGGATTAAAATTTAGTTAAAATTAAGAATTTTATATATCTTGTCTAATATAATTTTTCATAAAATCTCTCCTATCAAACAACTATCATACCCCAAATCTATCAAATAATCCCCTCACCCCTCTCCTTCTTTCCACTTCTCCCTCCTTCTAAACACATTTTAGTGTCGTTTATTCTTCTGGATTTGTTTCATCTTGTTGTCTGTATAATTCGTACTTAATAACTATTTGGGTATGATAATACTTACAAGTGTTTGCATAAGGATTGTTTTACTCATGATCAAGGAAATTATATAAATAAGGACATTTTAAAAACTGTAAATGGACCTTTTATATGCCTAAGTATTTGATTTTCAATACGTATGCTAATTAATAGGGGATCACAAAGCTGTGGAAACTAACGTATGAATAATTTTATGAACTTTTTATAAGGATGTCGTTTTTTGTTATCAACTCTCATTTTTCTAAAGATTTTCAAAACGGAACTTCGTTGAATATTTTTGTAAAATAATTTCTAGACTTCCTACTTGTGAAATTTCTAATTTGCCACGATTTGTGATTTAGGTCGTAATAGATAGATCTTTAGAATTTAAAATTTAAAATTATGTTCATCCATCATCACTGTAAAACTTAATTTCACTAAAATTACTTTTATTATTGGAGGTTTTATTAGATAATTTATTTTATCAATTTTGTTTAAAGATGCGTAAAGAAAAAAAATAGTTAAAAAAAAATATTCTAGTTGATGGCTATTATTTGTTGTCATTTGTGCCATTTTACAAAAAAAAATATATTTCTGTCATTTACGAATTAGTAAATGAGGGTGGAGAAAGAAAAATGTATAGAAGATTATACTGTAATTATGGTAATCATAATAAATATTGTAATAATAATAAAATAAAAATAATTATAAAAAATTAATAACTTAAAAATTGACAAATTAGATACATTTATTGGCCAATTGAAAGAAGAACATAATTTTTTTCTTTTTAATATCTTACGTTAAATTATGTAGAGTGTCTTAATATGCTTTTGAATTATTAAAAGTTTCAACTTTGCCTTTTCGATCACAAAAATCATCATTTTATTAGGCAAATAAATGAAAAATGGCACTTGCCACTTGCCAATAAGTGGTCTTTTGTGGCTTCTCTTTTTTCTCTTTCCACCTTTTTCTAAAAGAAACTCTTCTTCCAAATTTAAAAATCTGACTTTTTATTTTCTCACATTTTACGCGTACCCTATATAAATTGGTCATTCATTAAAATAAATGAAATTTCTTTTTCCACTCATCAAGTTCTTTCCCCCAATGAATTTACACCTTTTGCCATCTTCTTTTCTACTTCAATCTTGTATTTTTTTTTGACAAAAAACCCAACTTTATGATATTTGAAAGATTAAAAGTTTATCATTAATTTTCTTTTCTTGTCTTGTTTCCTCCTTTCTCCTAAGTAGACTGGATTTTCTAATTTATTTCTAGGGTTACGATTTAAAATTTCTTGTTTTTCTTCTATTTTTCCGAAGAAGTTTGAGATGGTGACATTCTATTTAGACTTCTTACGTGATTCTTCCTACCCATTAATTTAAACATATAAATAAACTTTTCAAAAGAAAAAAAATAACTTGCTTTCATCAAAATTGTTGAAAGAGTAATGCTAAGGATACACATAACATACACGCACAACATATATACAATGATGTTACATATATTTTAAGCCACTCACGGGTGGTTAAAATTAATGATACATGTGTATATTTGTATGTCTCTCGTATTACTCATTATTGAAATTTGTAATATATTCCTTATTCTTATGAAAACTTAATCCAATTGTATATCAATATGAAGTTTTTAAGAGTTTATGACTTTAATATTAAGTGTTAATTTAAGCATATTTGGGATATTTAATAAGCAATAAGTTCATTTATCTAAAATATTATGTGTACATTTATGTCAGTCCCAAATATATACTCATTTGGGTTTTCAAAACATACTCTAAGGTTATGATATATATATACATATATAGTTGTCAATCCAATAGGTTTTTTTTTTACCTTTGTGTAGATATTTTTTAAACTATTAGATCATCATTTAATGATGAATTATTATGAAGTATATAAAAAGACGTGTATCATTAATGTTATTTCTCTCTCTTATTTTTTAATATAAAAAATATGTATGACAAATTTTCATTAGCCAAATTGATATTTATGTATAGGTGAAAAAAAAATACCTACTAATTTAGTGCCCATATATATGTATATGCCATTTTTTGTCTATTCGCCTGACCCCAAAAAAAAAAATGATCTTAGTGATTTTACGGATAGAGTGGAAAACCTTTAATAGTATATAATTAGGACACCTCACGTAATAAGGCAACACAAAATATCCAAGAATATATCCTCATTTCAAATTTGTATGGAAATATTAATTTTATAGAAATTTGTTTGCCTTACTAATGAAAGGCCTTTATTACCATAAGCCACAAAATTTAAAAAAAAAAAAGCCCGGTTATACTCGTACCATACGAACTTGTAACTTACTCACCAACGACAACGTGCCAAGTCATCAAGAAATAGAATGTACGTCTAGCGCACCAAATCGTGCATTTCCTCTTATGGGTGGATCATAGATGCATTCATTGCATTCAGTCCTTCACCGTAATAATATTGTTAAAATATATGTATATATTTTTTTCTAATTAAATAAATATTTTTTTATCTATTTATAGATATTTTTTGGAATAGAAATATGATCAAATTTTGGGTCTAATTTAAATAAATACCAATTTGTCAAATATTATAGCAAAATATCCGGTATATATGTCAAGTGTAAAATTTTATATACCAAATATAAAAAACTATATACACGGTATATTTTAGTACAATAACTAAAATTAATAGAAAAATATATTTATTAAGTGGAAAAATATAAATATATGGACATTTAGGTATAAAATTTAAAAAATGGATATCTACTCAATTTAATGTAAAATATTAGTCGTCCACCTAAATTTCTTATTTTTTTAACTATGGATCATAACATAATGATAATCATAATTTAGGTAGTTAAAAAATAATAAAAATAAATAATACCCTGTCTAGCTAAAAAAATAAATACATACGTACCATATATATATATATATATAGATTGTCAATTCTATTTGTATTTTTTTTTAACCTATGAGTAGGTATTTTTTTAGCAATTGGATCACTATCTAATGGTAATCTAATGGCTATAATGAAGTGCATAAAAAGACGTGTATCATTAATACTCTTTTTTCTTCTTACCTTTTACAATAAAAAAATGTCCATACTAATAAAAAAATGTCCATACTAAATTTTCATTGGCCAAATTGATACCTATGTATAAGTTAAAAAAAAATACTTACTAAATTGGTGGCCATATATATATATATATATATAATAAGAAATAAATGTGCACGCGCAAGAAGGTAGACCGTACACTTCACTCAGCATTGTCAGTTCAATTTCATGCAAATTCGTACGGCGAAAATCAAATCTAATTGAATTATATATTATTATACCCAGAAAGGCATGGAATTATCCATAGCAATATTAATTACTCATTAGAACATAAATTCAATATTTATTAATTTCTTGTATTGAGGAATATATATATGCAGCGATACCCATTACTATCTTATTCACGATCATTTGAACCCTGATCTCATTTTCAGGCACTATTTATATATATATATATATATATAGTGGTCCAAAATGTTATATCATAGTACTGCTAGCTCTGTCACATTGTTATGAATGAATTAATAAAGGCTGATAAAGTTTAACTTTGGGATGGTTGATCAGCTACCATAATTTTTTAAGGTATAATTTTCAGTTAATTTAGAATTCTTGGACCATGCGGTTTTCTTATTAACTTTGATAATTCCTCATCAATATGTAACGTCAATTTTTTTATTTTTATTAGAAACCAATAATACAGTGAGAATTAATAATACAAAATAAATTCTCTTAAGCATATGCCACCGTTTTTTATCTTCATATTGTACACGTATCATGATCGTATGGTTAGCTGGTGATCAGTTTATTTATGTACTAGTTTTGGATTACTTTTTTACATAATTCCGTCATTTTGATTACTAGCTAGAGAATTTCAGCTACGTACAACTGTTTCTTATGATTATTTCGTTATTATATGATGCCTTAATTAAAAAGTATATAACTCTTTAAAATAGACTATATATGGCAAGGAATTTTTGAATTTCACTTTACACTTTTATGTATAAAATCTAAGTTTTAGTATACCTGTACGTAACTGAATTAGAAGCCTTAGTTCTTCAAGAAGCACAACACTACATGGAAAACCTCTTAAAAATTGTAAGGGTAAAATGGACTTTTGCACAATTTTATATGTATATATATTTAAAATTTGAATTTTGGGTTATAATGTGAAAAGTTTTGAAAGAGGGATCAATTGGCAAAACAGAAGGACTTAAATGACAAAATTTTTAAACTAGAGACTTATTTGTAAAATCTGCTGTCCATTTATAACAAGACACGTGCCCCTCTCTTCCCCCAGCTAGCTCTCTCTCTCTCTCT
>JXTB01000565.1:11178-40922 GCA_002914805.1 Parasponia andersonii | reverse complement strand
AAAAAAAAACACAAGGATCCCAAAAAAAATGAAAAAAAGAAAAATCTACTACACGATCACACCTTACTATTCTTGGCTAATAGAAATATAACATTTTGCCATGCTCTAAATATTTGAATATTAATGTGAAAATAAATGTGGGAATTTTTTAAAGATAATTATTAAGGTCATTTACTGGTCCCAACAAACAAATAATAAATATGTGGAACTCTCATTCATCTATCTTGGGTTGGTGCTGGGCCATGAACTCCATTTAATGACATTTTAAATGTTTCTTTACTGCTCTATGCCACACCCCTTCTTAATTCTCTCTTCCAAACTTATTATTCATTTAATACATAGAGCAAAAACCCAAAAAGATTTATGACCTCGTATTTTGAGGCCCTCTTTAATCCTACATATTTATACACACACACATATATATATATATGAATATAAGCATATAAAAAAATTTCTTCTCTTTTGTTGAAAATTTTCTCATCTACTAAACAACAAATTAAATTACTTCCCAAGAAAAATTATATGCAATATGCGTTATTATTCTCCACCTAACTCAACGCCTAAGCTATAATGCAAAGACATTTTCCCTTTATTGCATTGATATATGGGTTGGGTTGTGTTGGGTATAAATTTTCACAGTGTTTTTGGCTTGGCTAGGCCTACCTGTCGAAAAAGATCATCATATCGATTTCTTGGTAGTTTGTGTGACTTTATTAGTTTTATGCATTAATTCATATGTGGGTTTTTGGAAAGATCTGTCGCATATCACAATTAATGTTAACTTTTATATTATTATAATATCTATATTTTAATTTGCTGAATAATCAGAATTTCTTTTTCGGCTGATCTAAGCATAATTAATGTTAACTGACCATGTAAGTGGCAAGCAGATATCTTTTTTTTTTTTTTTTGATGGAAAAAGCAGATATCTAGAAGCACAATCCAGATGCTTATAAAAGTACAATATCCCCAAATAAATTAGCCGTTTGAGACCTTTTTCTTTTTAGAAAATTTAATATGTATGTTAAAAACAATTTAACACAAAAGTCATAACATCTTGAAAAAAGGTTCTAAGATTTATAAATTGATGTGGTTCATTTGCCAACTAATGAATTAAGTACATATTGATGTGATTCATTTGCCAACAATAATATATATATATATATGCATGAAAAACGGTTCGAATTTTATTTTAGAATGAGCACGTACAAATTCAAAGTAATTAAGTACTGATGTATGCCATTCCTGTTATGATCTTAAATTTTTTTGCATGTATATATAGTATTTTCAAATTTTGAGGTTTATTCTTTCCAAATAATTTTTACATATATAAATTTATAACTTGAATGAGATTCCATCACATAATTAATTAATGTAAATATATTTTCAAAGTAGTTAATTTCTTATTATTGTAGATAGAAACTTACAAATCATAAGTAATATATGACTATTTTTCTTCTAAATGCTACCTTATCATTGAAACTATGAATCTAAAATAACTATCAAGATGTTTACGTGCATGTAATTCTGCGTAAGGTACTGTATTGTAACCCTTTTTGAGTCATCTTTTTGGAAAATATATATGTACTACATTATAAACAAGAAAGGTCACAGGGTCTCAGAAAAGAACATAGCTATTTAATACGATATACCTATGGTTTTTTAAGATATAGTTATATATATATATACGTATGATCTTGCGCTTAGCACATACGCACATAAATAATATTATAAATGAATCTGAAAATTCATGTACACGATTCTGCGCTGCCATCTAACTATTTCAATTGAAAAAAGACCCAAAAAATGGCAATTGAAGATAAGTTTGGGTGGAATCTTTCGGATCTTTAGAAAGATCTCATCGGTTACTACATTAGTATTTAGTACATAATGATATGCGTATGATTCTGAAAGTGCTACTTTGTTGCGTAAGTATTAAGTGATTGAGTTTGTTTGTTGTTAATATTATTTTATGTGATTTGACTTTCAGAAACACAAAATATAAAAATTGTTATTAATAAAAAAATAAATTTCGTGTATTTTATTTTTACAAGAGAGCCCCGTAATTTTAGTTATTTTCATGTTAACTTTAAATCTTTTTTTTTTTATTTTTCTGGTTCTCTTCTGCGGGTTCTGCGAGTTAAAGGAGATGAAAGATCGGGTATAAGTTTCTTTATCATAGAATGGAGAATGAATTTTCTTCAGTCGAAAATTAAAGAGGAATAAGGTTTGTTGTTCGCAAGGACAAAACATTGATGTCAGTTTGAAATATTGGTAACCCGAGTTTATGGACGTATATCAATGAAATAACAAATAAATAAAAAGAAGTACTAGACTAATTGAGAATAGTGTTGAGGAAGATAGACGAGGAAGATAGTTTTTTTGTCTCTCTTTCTTAAGTCTTTTAAACTATCTTTTTATATTGAGAATAGTGTTGTCTCATTTTTTGGCTATTCGTTGTCATTCTCCACTACTTCCCAAATATCGTGTGCTCCAAAGAGGACTTTCATGTTTATAGTCTAATTATCAAAGTTGCTGCCTTGAAGTAGTGGAACTTGAAGAGATGCTAAATTGTCGATAGTCATAACTCTTAACAGAGTGAGTTTTTAGAAATTTTGACAACACGGATGGATCCGTAACATCGAAAAACCTTATAATTGACTAGTATATCGACTTATTCAAAGTCAATAATCAAAGTCAACCATCTGATCAACAGTCAACGATATGGTCAAACGGCATCGACGGCTTGGTCAATAGCTCTGACTCAGCTTAACTCGATGAGTTGATTCAATTTGTTGTAACAAACTTCCGATGACTAGTTCAGACTCCGATTGGGCTGATTTTTGCAGTAGCATATTCATCTCGTCAAGCTTCTCGATTTAATATGTAATAGTAGTATGTTTGGAACAAATGGCTAATACTCTCAATCTCAAGAATTCTTTTTAGATGTGGAAGATCAGTCAAAGCTGCAACCACAGAGCATACTTAGAATTTCAAGAGAATTCACAACTTCACTCTAATACCACTTTGTTGGAAATAGAACAAACTTTATTACTACTCAAATATTAATACAAGAGAAAATTCTCAATTTCATTCTTCAAGTTCACTCACTCACTAGAAACTATGCTTCTTTCTCTCTTTTCTTCACTATTAGAAGCTTTGCTTCTTACTTGATGCTTAGAATCCAAACATGACGGGGTATTTATACTATATAAGAAACAAGGAGAACCACACATATAAACAATTACAAAAATCTTTAAGTCACGCATGTTTTTTTCTACACACTTCTAATAATAATCTAAGTAATCAAATGATTCACGTACAAAAAACTAATATCTAGCTAATACTAAAAGATTCTAAATAAAAGGCTTCTTCAATTTGGACTTGAACTTCTCCTTTTATGAGTTTTGTACTTAAACTAACTCCAACTTATTGGGCTTCATGTTGATGTATCTAGAACACTTCATATAGGCTTAAATAAGTTTATTTTCAAGAAAGGAGTCTCAAAATCTTGTAACCAATTTGATGAATAAAATATTATTTAGCATTTTAGTGGACATAATATTCTTTATGCTTTGTTTGGTAAGAGAGAGAGAAGTAGAAGAAGAGTGAAATAAATGTGTGGAATTTGAAATGTATGGCTAGATAATGAGAAAGATAACAGATAGAATGGAAATGTGTAAAAATTTTGATTTTTTTAATAAAAAACTAAAAATAGTAAATTCATTCAACCAATCAAGAAGTACAATAATAAATTTAAAAGAATGATCTTTACACGTAATCTGAAAGAATAAACATAAAAAATCGTTAAATCACTATAATATTGACAACGAGGGAGGGAAAAAATTGTACATGAGATATTGATGAGTGATGACGTGCATGCAACCCCATAAGGGAGACACTTAGAGCAACATGAGTAATATCATTACAGCTCTTTCAATTCTATCTTCATTGGCGCTTTTTGACTGAGACAGTGATGGATTTTCTACAAATTGATCTTTGACAAGATAAATTCTTCAAGTTATGAAATTATTGAATCTTTAAATAGACAAGACTAGTATTATGAAAAAAAAAAAAAAAGTAAAACGAAAAAAACAAATAAGGACAAGAAAAACAAGCAAAACCCATATCCTTCTCCAGTAGAATGGAAACACAGAGAGGAGTGACAAAAAGGAGGAATAAATATCTAGAGAAAAGGAACTATTTCTCTTTCATGCAATTGAGCATGAAGTTGAAAATAAAAATAGGGAAGAAGACGAGTTGAGAAAGTCTTCTGGGTACTGCAAGTACTTATATATTTAAAAGGAATTTGAAGAAGAAAAAAACAAAGGAGAATGATAATGTAGTTGATAAGTTGAAGTATGTTAGGGAATGAATGAATTTAGTCGTTGTAGCATTAAAAAAGCCAAGAAAAAGTGAATGTCGAAATGGAGCAATTCAAGAGAATGAGAAAGTTGATGATTTGAGTTTGGAGTCCAAAGCATTAGTTTATCGAATCCTTACAAAAGATAAGAAGGTTGCTAAAATATTTCTTGCTATCACAGGTGAGTTGCAACGCATTTGATCGAAGATGGAGTTCGGGAATGATATCTTTGAAGCATAGTTATTGTTAATATGCTACAACTTTCATATATAATAAAAATACGCTTCTTTTACAAAACATGGATGTAATTGGGTGGTGCTAATCTTGAGCAAAGAAATATCTAGAAATTAATACAGTTCTTTCCCAATGAGCTTAAGGTCTCTATTTTTCTTATATTATTCATTTTCTTCTTGTTTCAATTTTTCTTACGTTATTCATGTTTTACTTTTTGGAATCCTATGATTTGCTTGGCCACCAACATAATTGAGAGAGAAAATAAATGGATGGAAAAGAGAATGGATGAGAGAGAAAGTTATGATAGAGAAGTTAAGACAAAAAAAAAAAAGAATATTTTTATTTCTTTCCATTTTTTTTCCTTCAATTGCCAAACAAGAGAAAAAAAAAATAGTGACAAATTCATTTTTTTCCTTTATATTTTCCTTGGTTTTCAAACATGAGAAAATTTATTTTACTTGTTTTCCTCCTTAATTTTTTTATCCTTTTCCTTCCCTTTGTTTCATTTTTTTCTTCCCAAAATCTGAGTTCCAAATAAAACTAAATTTTTGTAAATTTTATTTTGTATCATTCCTAAATTGGGAATATAGCATAGGAAATATTAAGGAATCTTATAAAAATCAAATAATTTTAATGATTAATTAAAAATAAAATACATCTAATAAATACTATCATTGTACAAAATGAAATCTTTCATTTTCGTGTAGAATAAATTACATAAAAATATCTTGAAATTTGACTATTTTGTAATTTAAATCCTAAACTTTAGACTTCACAAAATAATACTCTAAAATTAAAAATTTCTGATAATTAACACCTAAGACTGACTTTTTAATCTATGTTAGTAACAAAAAAAATAATAATATCTTCCATTAAAACTACATTTGTTCTTATTGTTCTCCTTAATTTGATAAATATTATTGTCTTTTACCAATCAATGTTATTCAAAAAATCATCCCAATGTATTAATTTTTAGAAATTTTCAATATCAAGATATTATTTTACAAAATCCAAACATCAAAATTTAATTACAGAACATCTATATTTCATATTAATTTTTCAGCAATTTAGCCTTCCGTGTATTTTACTTTTGTACTAAACAAATAAGATGGTTTTCTTTTCTCTCGTTCCTCTGTATTAAACAAAAACAGCTCTCATTTCTCTCACTGGGGAAGACATGATTGGATCTTATAAAGAACGATACCATTCGCTTGTGTAAACTTGTTTTGAAAAACTGGGTGATAGGGCCAAAATAGGAACCCTAACATTCCCCTATTTCATTTTCTAATTGTACAAAAACTCGATGGATTCAAAAAAAAAGTGTAATTCACTATCCGGTTTTCAAAAAATAACAGAAATATCTCATCTGAGTGACGAATATATTACAAATTTCACATCTTTGTCTAATAAATTGGTCAAAATTGAATTTCGAAAACTCAAAGTTTGGACTGTTCTAACTTCTTTTTTTCTCTCTTTTTTTTTTTTTTTTGTTGGGGTGAGGGGGCGGGCGTGTGCACTGTTGGGTTTGACTAAGGTGCAAAAACTAACAATCTAACAATGAAAGGAAAGTAGTACTGGCTAAAAGAAGAAAATAGTGCATAAAAACCTCAAACCCAACCTTTCTTGTAAAAGGGTCATTTTTATTGCTCTTATTAGAAAAGTTTCAAATTGCTCTTGTATAGCCACATTTAACTCGACTAGAAAAACTAAACTTTCAAAATCTCATACAAGCACCAAACTGTGAAATCTAAAATGAAAGAAAAATTGCTGCAAGTTACCAACTGAAGCCAAAAGTGGAGAATCATCATGAGAAAAAATTGTTGTTCCCACATCCTTCATGATCAAATCTACCAGGATAAGAACCAAATATGTCCATTGAGTTTCTTTTGTGTCACAAGTTAAACTGTCCATATTCCCTCATTCAGGGTCTAAGTTATAGTCTGTATCCAAAAATTGCAATACTAACAGCAAAGATTTAAGTGTTCTGCCAAAGTTATTTTCTTATGATACAATGAACCAAAAAATCAAACCAAACCTGAAATCATGGTGCTCTTCAAGACTGAACTGTTGAAGATCCCCAAGTCCAAAATTTCAACTTCAGCAGAAACAATGATGAAAATTTATTCTTGTTTAAGTAAAAAACTCAAAATGTAATGAGCAATATAGAATAATTTTAACTACTTGTCAGACTTCTCAAGGATTTCATCTTCCGTGGCAGCGAACAGGTTGAAAAATTGTATGAATCAGTTCAACTATGTAAAGGGAAACTTAAATTTCTCAATGCCTCACCAGCAAGACTGAGTGCACGTTGCTATTTCAACTAAGCGACAGATTCCTCTTGGACTTGGCCATCTGCAGCATCCAACCAGGTCCAGTTTACATTCATGAATTGACTAAATAAAAGTAACTGTTCAAAGGCAAATAAGTTTTAAAAAGTCCCACCAGCAAGATTGACTGCCAAGTTTGCTTGAGCATCCGCCTCTGAGTTTAGGTCCTTTAGAGATATACAAGAAAACATCAGAATTTACCCACCAAAGAGAGAGAAGAGAGAGCAATGGGAGAGTAAAAGAATTTAAGCAACATCAGCTCATGTAGTAGGCTGAGGTTTGAGAAAATAAATTTAATACATTAATGAATTTTTAAATTAATGAACTTGCCTTCTTGGTCAAAGAAGTGTGAACTAAAATTAGACGTTTAGAAAGATAAAGAAAGAGAGATATTGGTGAAGAAAAATGTTATACAAGTTAAAAATTAATATCAGAGA
The DNA here is from genome assembly GCA_002914805.1 of Parasponia andersonii. Classification (NCBI taxonomy): domain Eukaryota; kingdom Viridiplantae; phylum Streptophyta; class Magnoliopsida; order Rosales; family Cannabaceae; genus Trema; species Trema andersonii. The sequence continues at coordinate 33,561 of JXTB01000565.1, read as the reverse complement.
TCAGAATACACAAGCAGAGTCAACTTTACCCACCCTCAAAACGTGACTGATCTGGAAAGAAACAAACTTATCCTTAACTTTCATCACCTCGTCACACAAATTTGACATGTTCTCATTTTTTACCTTCCATAAACCCTGAACCTGTAACATATATTTTCCAGTCAATATCATGTTCTTCATAGGTAATAGACAAAAGAATAAATGTCACTCTCAAAAAAGCAGCAACGCATTAATATCAAAAATGATATGCAGAAAATTTGAATTTAATTTTGGCTTATTGATAAAAAGAAAAAAAAAATTATTACAAGCAACCTAAAATGAACAAGAGTACCACAGTTAAATAGAAAACTACTCCATTATACAAATCTTTGTTCCAGAAAAATGGTATAACGTAAAAACATATCAAGGAAAAAAATCACCAGTGAACTACAATAATAAAATTGATGAAAGCTGCCAACCAATCTTGTCTACAGTNACCTAGGCCTTCACGCAATCTACAAATCTACAACGAAACAAAGGTTAGACAATAAATAAAAAGGGCACCAATCCAGTAGGGTTTTTTCTTTTTTACATATAAATAGATATTGTTTTGGCTAATTAAAATTCATCGTGCACATTTTTTCATGGTAAAAAGGTAGAAAGAGAGAACATTAAGGATGCACGTCTTTTCATGCACGTTATTGTAGCCATTAGATATTGATCCGACGGCTAAAAAAAAATATCTATCTATAGGTGAAAAAAAAATACATAATAAATATACAAACCCCAAAGGGTAACCGTAAAGTTTACCAAACTTCCATCATCAGTTAGCAGCACAGCTCCTGCACCAGCTTTTCCTGGATTGCCTTTTGATGCACCATCAAACTTAAGAATACATGACCGCTACATGTGCAATGTTAGCGAGGAATCAAGTTTTACAATGGTACAAGAAATCCAAAAATACGCATCCAAATATACCACATAATATGTGATAAACTATGAGAAAAGATACCAGGAAAAATAGCTTTGTGATTGAGGCTTATACAATCAACAATTAATTGACCAAAAAACAAAGGCTCAAATTTCTTGTTACTTTTCATTTGTTGCATATGCTTTAGATCATGATGTATGGTATATAAAATACAGAGGGGCACCTTGCCTGCAATCATTTTTTCCCTGCTATCATCATTTCATCTGGCACTAATATGAATCTAACTTACACAGTCAACTGATGACAATCGCCCCACAGCAGAATGATCTAACTTGGCGTGCTTTCTTGAAGGATCAGTTGAAATAGAACCAATTGCTTCCTGGAAAACCATGAGAATTCATTGCACCGAAGCAACCAAATATTAAGATATATCACATACATACAAGGCAGAGGATAGAATAAAATGTGAAATACATAGAGCCTAAGTCCTATATATGCACACCAAAAACATTATAGCAAAGTCCACACACAATAGCTCAACAGTTGTGCAACACTACACAGAATCTACAACAAGAGACATGACAAGCACAACAAACGGATTACAATGTTGATACCTTAATCTTATTTAGTTTTACAATGACAAAACAAAAACTGGCTGTCCTCTACTAGTAAGGAATATAATAATAATCTTTCCCCAAAATTGCTTTGTTTCTTTACTTCCCTGAGAAGGGTGTTCCAATCCAGATATAGTATGTACTCATGCATCCTAACTTACCATATCATCTGATCCAATCAATAGCTGTGATCTCTTTTTGGACGTATCCTTGGCAGAAGTTTCAGCTAACGAAGGAGTTGGAACCTGAAAATATAGGGCAAAAAATTCATAATTATTTCCACACCACTGAGCCTAATCTATAAAAAATTTGGTCACGAAACAATTTAAGACAACCTAGCGACCACAAGGATCAAGGAAAAAAATCGATAGGAAAACATGTAAAGTTTTTGGACTCATATTTCAGTATTCAATACCAAAACCAAATAGTGTCTCCCTCAAGCAAGCCATTTCAATTTCAATTGGCTCTCTAGTGCATATGGCATGTAAAAGAAACTACAAAGGTAACAAATTGTACAATCAAAGAGTACCACACAACTTGACAAATCAAACTCCTAGGTCAAATTGCTCAAAATCCACAGAACATGCACATCAGCGAAATTCATTGGGATCAAGTAAGAGTTTTACCAACAGTGTAACTGAAGAAATACGATATATTTTACTCCAAAGGGTGAATGAGAAGGAAATTTCTCTTAACACAAAAGACACAATTCTAATTCTATACAAGACAATTCAGAGGAACTGGAAGCTCAGCTTACTTGCAATGGGCATTGCACAAGCGTGCCTAATATACCCTCTTTCAAATCCTCAGCTCTAATAGTGTAGAGTGCATCCTTCAGTCCCCGCGAAGTAAGATACTCTTTGGTGTCCTTGGGCAAACGGTATCCTTTGAACACGCTAACAGGTGGATCACATATCTAATCAAACAAGAACAGAATCACAAGCTTAACATTCACAACCAACATTCAAAGTTCCCAAACAATCATCTCTCAATACGAATTCAATCAAACACTTTACCGAAGAACCAACTTGTGCCTGACAATCGTTCAAACTTCTGTAAACACCAAGGACGTCCCCTTTGCGCACAACATAGAATGCGTCCTTCTCCTGCTCCATTTCTGGTTCAGACTTCGATTTCCGTCTCCTAACAAAAACATAAAAGGAACATAATAAACAAACCAGTTCACCATTATGACGTCTAACCATTAAGAAATTCAAAACAACAGATTCATTCTCGAGTTGATTAAACTAATAATTAACAACCAATATTAAAATAGTGTGTCTGTGTGTGTATATAGGACAACCTTGACGCGGTTTTAGTTCCACTGCTGCAACTATTAGTGTCGTTTTTGGCACCTTTTTTTGAGGAGTAAAGCCGAGCACCAAAACTAGTCAGGGAAGAGTTAAGATTAACTTCTGTAGTAATGCGGGGACTGTAGCTGATTCTTCTACTACTCCACGAACAAGAAGGGTAAGCTCCGTACAAACAAGTCCCAGCTCTGAAACGACCGATTCTGAAGACTGCTTCTATATGCGACGAAAACTGGGATAAGCAGTTCATTACACGTTCTGGTTTCTTCTCTAATGATCCAAAACCCCCATTTCAGCTGCCAATTAGTATCAAAAAAAAAATTGACCCAGACAACTACTTTTGACGTTAGAAGTTGGGTTTTCAGTTTTCTTTGGAAATTTGGCAAAAATGGTTTTTTTATGTGACCCTTTTATTGAAAAAGCACCAAACTTTTACTGGAAAAGACTAAATAAATAAATAATTGCCATTATTTGTGAACGATTCAAACATTGTTATCAGTGAGCATTATGACCAGTACTTTCCAGAAAATCGAACGAAATGTAATCAAAAAATGGATTAATTAAGAGTAATACTAACCTGGTTATTAACCAGCGGCAGCGAGCTTGAACGGCGAGAATCTTGGCATGCAAGAGTGTCAGTAGCTGGAAAATAAGGAAGGCTAACAGAGGAGATAATCTTGAAGGACTCTAGCTGCTGCGGCGGAGCAAACCAACCTTCTCCGCAACCAAAATTTTTTGGGAAGTATTGGAATATAGGATTAACAGAGAAGAAGAAGAAGAAGAAGAAGAAGAAGAAGAGAAAAATATAAGAGGGGGGAGAGAGATGAAATGTGGGTCGGGAGCGGGACTGGACTGAACCCTGAGAAGGAAAAGTAGTCCCTCCAAAAAAAAAAAAAAATTCCCAAAGAAAGGTTGTCCTTGCATAAAAATAAAAAGAGTATTTAAGAATAAATGCGAAAAAAAAAAATACTCGGAGAGTTTGATGTTTTGAAATTTTAATTTTGAGGTTTAAACCCACAAAATAATACTCTTGTATTAAGACTTTACGGAAATTAATATTATGTATTGATTTTTTGAGTAATTTTAATAACAAAAGGATTATAATGTCTTTTATTAAAATTATATTAGATTAAATTATTTTTACTAATTTTAGGATATTTTTATCTTTTATTTGTTATATTATTTAAAAATTTAATTCAAAATATTAATTTTCAAAAATTATTAATTTTAATATATTATTTTGCAAGTTGCTAAATACCCAAAATTAAAGGTATTATTTTACGATTTACTCTTTTTTTATTGGGTTATTAGCACAAATGGTATTTGAACTATACAACTAATTACAATTTTGCTTACCAAAGTTCTAAATTTGGTAATTAAGCTTCTAAATTTTTTGATTCTATATAATTTAGTCCATAAAACTATTTAGACCAACAATATATGTAAGAAGTAAGCGAGTAATTTTCAATATGACATGGCAGTACAACTCGAAAATAATACAGAATAAATGGGTATATATGATACATCTAATATCTGTATTAATTTTAAGTTGACGCGTATAACACAAATAATAAATGAGTAAATTTTGAATTGACCTGCTTAATCTACAAATTTCATGTAATCCGTTTAATTAAATGTGATTTTTTTTATGTGAACACGACTAGGTACGATATACGACATGCTTATTTGTATTCTAATGATTAAATGTAATTTAATTAATTTTAAATACACTACATGTATTCAATTGAATTAAGTAGTGAATAAACGCTTTCAAATGAATAATAATGCCAGGATCAAATAATTGTGTCAAATAAGTTATAATCAAATACATGACGCATTTAATACATAGGTTATACTAGTCATGTTGTTATACATTTATTAATTTTGTTATATTTATGTTTATTTTTTGGACATATTTATTAATCATGTCGTATTTAAATAGAAATGTTATCATGTTACGCTATATTTTGTCATATTTAGTTTTATGTTTTGAGCATATTTATTAATCATGTCGTATTTAAGTTGAAATGCTATCATATCATGTCATAAACGTGTTGACCCGAATATAACATGTTAACACTAATTGTCAGCCCTAAACTAAGAAGTATATGGTAGCATCTGAAAAAAAGATATTTGAAGAAAAATAAATTAAAGATTTTTGAAATTGCAAATTTAGAGAAATTTTTTTTATTGTTATTCTTTTTCGGGCTTAAAAGTCCAAATTATCTCTTAAATAAAATTTTAAATGCTATTACATGTTCCTCATGTGTTTTGTACGAACAATTTATATGTTGCAATTTCGATAGTTCAAAAACTAAATTACATGAAATCATAAAAATTAAAGATTTAGTTGTTAAATTTAGAACTTTGTGAACTAAATTTGTCTCCAGCTAGATAGCTTAAGAACCAAAGTACAAAAAGATTATTTTAGTACATTCACGTGTCAATGTTAAATTTTTTTTCAAAAAGTTATAAATTACGTAACAATTTTAAAATGTGAAATACTGAAGGGGTGAATGACAATATGAACAATGCACAAAATGCAAAATACAACATACAAGGCATAAAAAGGTTACTTTTCTATTTTTAAGACTTTTTATTAGTTATGCCTAACACGTAATATTACATGAAATTTGAGATATATACTTCACTCAATAAAAATTGTAAAAATATACTCTTTCAACAAAAATACCATTAAAAACAATAAAGGCGTGCCTAGGCCAATTCTTATAATTAAAAAAAAAAAAACAAAACAAAACAAAAATAAAGCTTCAATGGCATACTATCTATTTATTCGTTGATTCAGCTGGCAACTCTCAACTCCGGCATGCAATTTTAATTATCCTCATCAAGCCATTTACTTGATGTCTAAATTCCTAAATGCCAAAGGGATCATTACCATAAGGTATAGAGGGGTAATTTTATATCAAAAATTGATTTTACTCTAATCATTTCTTTTTTTTGCTGGAGTCCATCTGTGGCTCCATGCTATCAGAGATACATTCGATCTAGTTAGATGTTGAAAATAAATAAGTGCTTGCTACTTATCATATTTCTATATATTTCTATATGTTCTTTAACTTAACTAGTAAGGCTTCTTGCTGCTTTCTCTTGTTGCCTTTGATTATGTTGAAAAGGTTGCCTCTTAATTGTGGCCAGCGGAGTCACCAATACCACTATCATTAATTTTATCAAGATCTCTACGATGATAACAATTATTTCTATGATTCTAGGCCAACCAAATTAAGTACTTCCTATACTAGAGACCCTAAAATTAGTTATTTTAGCAATCTTGAAAATCAAGTCTACTTTTGACGAGTTAATTACCCAGAATTAATCACTTTGTAACCAAATGGAACAAAATTACTCATTATTTGTGAAGAAATATAGTGTAAGTTAGAAGAATTATGGGACTTTAGGAATGGCATAAGCAAACCTTATAATAACCCTTATTCACAATTTACTAAGGCCTTTAAGAAATTTTGTAAGAAGTATGTTGAGGAACTTATAGTTAAGTAAATTATAGTATCATAACCTAATGATTTTATTCCTTTATGCATTAATTTCTAGTCTCCCTCAGTCTACACTTCTGAATGTGTCTATTGCTTCATTGGATCGGATGGATGTTTATTTGATTTTCTTTCTAATATAATTGTTGGACTAATTTTCAACATGAGAAAAAATTTTGATAACAAAGGTATTCAGATGCATCATGTGCTCAAGAAAAGGTGGGACAAGTGTGAAGAGTCCAAACCTTACATTTTTATCAAGTATAAAGACTTTCGTTTATTAATTTTTCTCTATTTCAAATTATTGGTTTAATGTATATGAGTTTAACTCGTTATAGTCGAATTCTCATACCTTGAGAGATTAATACGGAATAAGAAATGGGTATTTTTAGAATATTATTATTACAATTATTATTTAGTTTTTATTAAAATATTAGATTATGTTTAATTTGAAGTAACTACATTTAAGTTTCTTATTTATGTTAGTTTCTAAAATTTGTTTAATTTCTTAGTTGAGTTCAGATGTTTATCTATAAATAGATCATCTATATTATTATTTTCAAAAACTATGAACGAATACTGAATAATTGTTGAGTTTTCTTCCTTTATGGTTCTTTTTTCTTTCGAGAGTTCTATTTAATTTTCAATCTATTTTCTTTATTTTCTACTTATTCATTTATTTCTGCCTTAGCTCTATTCACCCTTTGATATCCTATAATTTCTCTTTCTTTTTTTTTTTTTCTCCTATTATCCTACATCACATATCCTAAACTAAAACATGATCCACCTTAGCCTTATGAGCAATAGGTATAAAGTCCTCTCTCAATATTTAGGGTTCCTTAAATGCATAAATACATAAANACATATACATGATTATAGCTTTAAAATTTAGTATCTCATAAAATACAATGCTTAAATATAAATAGTTATTAGTTTTACTTTGAGAATCTAAACCATTAGAATTTTCATATCTTCTTCCTCTATGACATCTCGTTTCAAAGGAGTGAAAAATATATATTGACTAGTGAGATGAGAAGAGCATTATGTGAATACAAAATTGAGCATTCCTCTTCTAGTAAAAAAGGCTATAAATAATAAATTGAAGAAACGTTTTATCTCTCTGTCAAACAATTAACCATATCAAATGTTCTGAAAAGTTCAACAAAGTATTTGTCAAATAGGATAAAAAAATAGCAATGTTATATGTTCAATTTAGGTACAAGGAAAAAACAACAAACTTTAGATGCATATTTTGAAAAAGATTAGAATTGAGAAAATAACATAGTTATTAGTTTTACTTTGAGAATCCAAAGTATTAGAAATTTCATATCTAAAAAGTTCAACAAAATGTTTGTCAAATAAGATGAAAAATAGCAATGTTAAATATTCAATTTAGGTACAAAGAAAAAACAAACGATTTTAGATGCATATTTTAAAAAAGAATAGAATTGAGAAAATAAAAGTTGTTAAAGAAAATAAACGATTTTATGGTTATTTCTTTTTGTATCTATTTAATTATTGATTTATATATTCGTTAGGTCTTAAGGACTTCAAAAAGATATTATTTTATGCATTTAGTGAGATTATTAGTTCAGTATATTAGCTTGAGTTTAAATTGGAAAATTTTATTAATTTTTTAAAGTTAGTAATTTATCTAACATTCATTAATTAAAATTTTTCTCTATATGGCTAGTTAAAACATGTAAATAAAATAATATTGTATAATTTAGGATTTTATGAAGGATTTTAATAAAGAGCAATAACCCGTAAAAATCTACTAATCTAGACCAAACCAAATCACTTGGTTTTCGATAAGTTAATTTATTTGATCGGTTTAAAAAGTACATTTTGTTGATCAGTTCAATTGTGCGGTTTAAGGGTGTTAAATAGTTTAATTTGACTGTCAAACCAACTAAACAAAATTGAAAAAAAAAAATATATATCATATGCATGATCTCATTTTTCTATGTTTTTTATAGGTATCATTTTCGCTTATTATATGTAGGAGTAAGACACTACAAAGATAGCACTATTCTTAGGTTTTTTTTTTAAAAAAATATAAGTATCACATTATTATTGGATTGTGATTGTTATTATTAATTTATTTAGTTAGTCTTTTTCGTTGTTGTTTTTATCAAATAAAATAATAATTCATTTTTTTGTAACTTGATATTTTTACAATTTTGGTATCTATCAATTAAAGAGAGTGTTTAAAGTAGGTGAAAAAAAAGAGATTAATATAGCATACTAAAATCAAATTTACAACAACTCTAAATTGTTAAATCTATATCTCTAGACTGATCAAAGTGATTATGTTCGATTTAATTTGGTTTCCTTTTAAACTTTTATATTGATCAATTCAACCAAATAGAATTAAACTTGTTTTGTATAATAATATTTGCCTTCAAACCAACCATTTTTTTTGTGTTTACTAGACTAAAACATAACATTTCTATTGAGGGATAAAACACAATATTTATCTTTTTTGATTAATGAGTAATAACCTTTTCTTCTCTCTTGACATTTGTTAAACAAAAGCAATATAAATTGCATAAAACAAAAAAAAAAATAAAATAAAAATTACATTTACACAATAAACTAGGTTTTTCACCAATTATTTTTTTTTTAAAAAATCAAATATATCAGTTTACTACACAATTAATCAACGTCTTTAGACTGAATTTTGGGCATATTTTAAGTAAATATTTATCTTTTAGATGATGTAGCAAACTGAACTAGTCTAGTAGGGTAGAAACTGAATCTAAAATATAATGTACTCGATATAAAACTAGTATATTCGGTATATAAACTAAAGTTAGTATATAAGTATATATATATATGAAATATCAATAATATATTATTGGAGCGGTTTCTTACCAGCTGTCCACGTGTTTCTGAACCGCCGATGATGTGTTCTCCAACTGTCCATGTGTCCTCGCTATCCCAAAGTACTTTGAACTCCAAGCAGGGTCGGAGAGGCGGGGGGAGCTATCTGCAAAGACTCTCCAATGCTTAAGTCAGTAGTTTTATCTTTGATACAGGGTAGCAAGGAATTAGTTCAGTATGAGTGTATGTTTTTTGCTTTTAAGTTTTTTTATATATTTTTCTTTAAGCATACATGCCTCTCTCGGGAAAACATAGCTCATATATATATAGTCCTGAGATCGTGAACCATTCGGGTCTCAATCTCCGGACTAAGTACCTTCCTGCTCAAAGTCTTTTTTAGAAGTCACAGGCCGAGATTTCTGTGATCTTGTCTGTATTGCCGTATCCTAATTTCTGCCGCCTCCTACGGCTTGAATCTATCAGGGGTGAGATTTGGATGAATCGCTGTTCTGTCAGGACGGCTTGCCCCTTACGTACGCCTACCTAGGATTGCATTAAATGCTCTGTTTGTGTCTGGAGTCGTGAGTTGCTTTCCATTATATTCAGATGGAAGATCCTTAGGGTTTCTGATCCCCCCTCCCCCAACTGTCGAGGTAACCTTGGGGCATCTGACCCCCCAGTTGTCGAGGTAAGGGTCGGACTGGGCCAAAACTGTCCAGGATCTGTGATGGGCTTGGCCCTAACTTCAGACGGCCCAATGGCTGATTGGTAGATCACGTGCGACCCGCGTGACCTTTAACTAATCACTCTCGACACCTGTCGGATGGTAGACCCTTTTTGTGACCTGTTCAACCGCTTTGCCATCCACGTGGTGTATGGCTTGGGAACGGGTCCCACAACTGCCCACATTTCCCTACTTGACGGATTCGTATCCATCTAGTGGGGAAATCATTTCTCTGTTCCTCCAATCTGGGGGATGCATGTGGTTTCCCTCTTACCGATGCGGAGTTACGCTATCCCATATCACGAAATCTGTTTGAATTTTGAAGTTCTGACTGTTCGATCTCCCTCATTCTCCCCTTTTCCAGAAAAACTCTTCGGCTTCCCCTCTATAAAAAGCCGCAATTGCGTTCATTTGCCACTTTACCAAAATCTTCAATCATTCTAGCCTCATAAAATCCTAGGTTTCCATTTCCTTCCCCTCTAAAGACCTTTAATCTTTTAGTCGTATTTCAGAATAATGGCTTCAAGTCAACACCAGAAATTGCGCCCCGTTGTGGATTCAGAGCTAGATTCACTAAGGAAGTAGCTCTGCCTCCCCGGAGGAGCGACGCTACAATGGGTTGAGGGCCCTGCGGACTGGTATCTTCGTCCTTGCACCCCCGAGGGTTCCATTATCCTGGGCAGAAAGTATCTGGATTAGCTGCGATTCCCTCTTCCTCCCCTGATCCACCAATTCTTTGCTATGACGAGAATCCATCCGATGCAGCTGAATGCAAATGGGATCATGATTCTGATGGGACTTTCTACCCTGTCAGTTATCTATAACATGTATATTGACCTGGAGGTGGTCTTTTATGCTTATAAGCTATTCCTCATCCCCAAGAAAGGCTCCTACCCCATCTTCTACCTCCAACCGCTGCCAGGATGTCACATCTTCTGGGGATTGCCACGGTCGGACAAATAATGGGACTCTCACGCCAGGCTATATGCCGTTAGAGGGGCGTGATGCTCCCCTTGGGTAAACGACGAGCACTTCCAAGTTCCCTCAGCCTTCCTGCAGAGTAAGTGCCAGGTCGTGATTATCGAGTCTATGTTCTCTTTGTCTGTTATTGCTCACGTTATTTTATCTTGCGCAGCCTCGGTGGAATGGAGTAGATTCGAGCCGCACTTGTCAGCGGGGCGGCTCAAAAGCTTGGAGGGGATAATCATCTTCAGATCTCCTGGGGATTGCCGGCACATCCAGGTCGTCCTCAACCTCTTGGTGATGAACATGATGCCTAGGATGGTGTCATATCTCCCATTCCCTCTGGACACCTGGGTCATCACCAAGCATATGCGGAGTCGACTTGACGCCTCTGCCCTGAACCGATTCTGCTAGGATGAGCATGAAAAAATTACCATGGTGGGTTGGAAGGTTACGGCTTCAAGCCAATTAGCGGGCTCCAACGTCCTGGTGGTGCTGACTAGCCACGAGCTCGAGGAGGCCGTGAGGCTTGTGGCCGCGGAGTGCGTCAGGCTCTGCAACGAGGAGACCGTCAACCCAAGAAGGTTAAGGGTGAGTTCGTTTTCGCATCCTCGAGTTTCGTGGGTCGGATTGTGGCCATAAGCTAAACATATTATTTGTTCTCTGCAAGTTCCGAGACGGGTCCATCAGCTGACCCCTCACCCGTCAAGGGGGGAGCCGCAACACACAAGGCTCGTACCAAGGCACCCGCTGGCCGGCGTCTCGTGTTACTTTTGGGAGGCAAAATGCCAACGGTCCCTCGCTTTGATGCAGGCGGAACTCCATCTGGAGGACTGTCTGCCACACGGATCGTGCAGGGGGGAGAGACGACGCCGAGCCCCGCTGGGGGGTCTGCTGCAGCAATCTCCTCCACCCCTTCTAAATCGAGCGTTGTTAGCCTCGGTGGAGAGATCGCCGAGCTCAGTAGGGGAGCTCCGAGATTGAAATCTAGACTATCCTCCCCTCCCCCGGTCCCTACAAAGCGGCAACGCGAGGTCAGCTCGTCCAACGAAGAAGAGGGTCGGGTGGAGAAGAAGGGCAGGGTCGCCCCCTTGTCTGATAGTGACGACGATGGGGCGACGCTGACCCTTCTAAGGAGAAAATGGTCGGCACGAGGCGGCCTGCCCAGAGGAGATGCACTGCCTCCCACCGTGACTGATGGTGCTCCTGATGGCTCTGGACTTCCCTCAATCCCTATTGCCATTGCCTCGGAGGCGTGCCTGGCGGGCGGAGAGGGTGTCCTTGTGGCCAGCAGGGCGGGGCCGCGTTCCCCAAATGCAGGCGATGCCCAAAGGGAGGGTCCAACCGTAGGGCCAGGGCTAGAGGTGCTCTCTTTGGAGAATGTCGAGCTCGTCAGTAACCGCACCTTCGCGCAGGTTTGTTCCACTCAGTCACTTCTATGTTTTTTCAAAATCTTTGCTAAACGCTGACTCCCCCTTTGTTGTTTAACTTGCAGCTGACTGCCATCTAGTCCTTCTACTCTTCTCGTGTCAGGGATCTGACTGAGGAGCTGAGTTCCCGCTCTGCATTGGCCGAGTGCAGTGAGGCTGCCCTCGCTGAATTGAGGTCCAACTTTGACTTATATCGAAGCCTCAAGAAGGCGAGGGTCAGTAGTGCAGTGGCTTAAGCTCTGAGCACCGAGGGGGCTAGACGCGAGGAGCTGGCCGTGAGACTAGCCAAGTAGAGGCTTACAAACTTGCCCACTCTGAGGCCGCCAGACTAGCCCAGAACGAGCTAAGGGTCAAAGAGCAAGAGTTGTAGAGCACCAATGCTGAGATGGGGCTAGCCTTCATCGCTCGTGATCGGGCTGTTGAGGACACCAAGGAAGCGAGAAAAGCTGAGGCTACATCCAAGCTTGAGGCCCATTCTCTATGACGTAGACTTGACCGGTCCAACGAGGTAAACCGATGTCTCTTCTTGGATTACAAGAATCTGATGGGTGCTCGGGTGGAGATGTCTCGCAAACACTGCGAGGACCTTGTCGGTATTAACACTTTTTTGGTTGACTTATCACAGTGGCAAGCAAAGCTCAAGCTGGTGGCACTGAAGGATAGGTTAGCGGACTCGGATAAACTGAAGACGAGATACCAGAGGCAGGTAGACGTCCTTTCTGCGGAAAGTTACAGGTCTGGCTGGGAGAATAGAGAGTTTGAAGGCCACGCCGAGGTGGTAATGTCAGACCAATTTGACGATCAGAAAGGTGTCGAGAGGGACCACTACTCCGTCAAGCACCATATGCAGTAGCTCAGGGACGAGACCAGTATCACGTATCCGGCTGACGTGCTAAAGATGCTTACCGTGAAAAAGGAGGAGCCATCTACATCTGCTCCTAGTGCCATAGAGGTTGTCCTCACTTCCGGTCTGCCAGATCGAACTTCAGAGATTCCAGATGCTCAGCCTAGTCTCGGGGTCTCAACTGGCAAGGGGTCAGGTGCAGTCATTATTTCTAGTGACGAATCTGATCCGGCCATGCCACCTTTCTCCGAGGCTGGTCCAAGTGCCAGGGTTGGCTGCGCCCCCTTGGATGGAGGTAACTAGGACCCCAAACTTTGTATATTTGTAAAGCTGACATTCATTGTAATCCTTTGAATAAATAATAAGAAATGTGCCACTATTTTTAGTCTATTTTCTTTTGTATCCGACCGTCTGTATAAATAATTGTAAGGACTCGATTTCGGACTACTAGTGAATCTTCCTCGGGTCATGACTACCAAGATTAGCTCCGGAGATGGGGGCGCAAGTTTTGGCTCATCCGGTTTCACGGAAGTATAACTCTTGTTATAACTTGTTTTGGCAGAGTTCGACCCATGGGTGTGGCTGGATTTCTACGACCCCAAATGAGACTGTGCTCGGAACCAGCTCCAGGGATTGGTCGACCATTGTTTAGACCCATCGTTGCAAAGGAGAAGGCCTGGGCTTGACTCTTACTGGGAACAAACAGGGCATTATCACTCCGATATCTCCTTAAGAGTCTGCTTTAGACCTGTATCCCGCAAGTAGGGTTCATGAGTGCTCACCACTATTAACCGCGCGCTTTATATTTTTAGGACATAATAAACAGGATTTAATCTTGATTTCTGTCTTCACGTTTGGTTTGGTTCTGGACTACTTCCAATGGGTAGACTCCAAATCCGTTCACACCCTGATCATGCAAAAATAAATCATCCCCTGGCAAGAGTCTATTTCCCTTTAGCTCTTCGTGTAGCTAAAACATTCCTTAGGGAGGGTCCACTTCCAATGGGTGGATCCCAACCCTGCTTTCCTTTAGCTCTTCATGTAGCTAAAACATTCTTTAGGGAGGGTCCACTTCCAACGGGTGGATCCCGACCCTTTAGCTCTTCATGTAGCTAAAAGTGTTCCTTGGGGGGTCCGCTGGCAAGCTTTTGGGTTGCACACCCCCTTTCTCTTCGTACATTTTCTTGGGTCATCGACAAGTATTTTATTGCCCGATTCGATTCCCAGAGTATGATCGTTTTTGAGGTCTACTGGCAAGTTTTTGGTTGTAGAGCAGTTTCTTCTTCGTAGGTTTTCTCAGGCCGTCGACGAGCGACATGATTCCCATAGTACGAGCATTTTTGAGGTCTACTGGCAAGTTTTTGGTTGCACAGCAGTTTCCTCTTCGCACGTTTTCTCGGGTCGTCGACGAGCAACGTGAGTCCCATAGTGCGAGCATTTTTTAGGTCTACTGGCAAGTTTTTGTTGCGCAGTTATTTCCTCTTCGCATGTTTTCTCAGGTCGTCGACGAGTGACGTGAGTCCCATAGTGCGAGCATTTTTGAGGTCTGCTGGCAAGTTTTTGGTTGCACAGTAGTTTCCTCTTTGCTCGTTTTCTTGGGTCATCGACAAGCAATGTGAGTCCCATAGAGCGAGCATTTTCGAGATTTGCTGGCAAGTTTTTGTTACACAGCAGTTTCCTCTTCACATATTTTCTTGGGTCATCGACAAGCGATATGAGTCCCATAGTGCGAGCATTTTCGTGGTCTACTGGCAAGTTTTTGTTGCACAATAGTTTCCTCTTCGCACCTTTTCTTGGGTCATCGATAAGCGACGTGAGTCCCATAGTACGAGCATTTTTGAGGTCTGCTAGCAAGTTCTTGTTGCACAGCAGTTTCCTCTTCGCATGTTTTCTCGGGTTGTCGACGAGCGACATGAGTCCCATAGTGCGAGCATTTTTGAGGTCTGCTGGCAAGTTTTTGTTGCACAATAGTTTCCTCTTCGCACGTTTTCTTGGGTCATTGACAAGCGATGTAAGTCCCATAGTGTGAGCATTTTCGAGGTCTGCTGGCAAGTTTTTTTTGCACAGCGGTTTCCTCTTTGCACGTTTTCTTGGGTCATCGACAAGTGACGTGAGTCCCATAGTACGAGCATTTTTGAGGTCTGCTGGTGAGTTCTTATTGCACAGCAGTTTCCTCTTCGCACGTTTTCTTGGGTCGTCGACGAGCGACATGAGTCCCATAGTGCAAGCATTTTTGAGGTCTACTGGCAAGTTTTTGTTGCACAGCAGTTTCCTCTTCGCACGTTTTCTCGGGTCATCGATGAGCGACGTGAGTCCCATATGGTGAGCATTTATTGCGCGAATAGTGCGTATGGTCCGCAACTGTGGAAGGCCCCTTTTCCGCGGCAATCTGGTAGTATTTTTAGCCTGCGTAAACAAAACGTTGGGTCTGCCGCTATGGGCAGACCCTCTTCCGTAGCAGCCTGGTATCTTTTGCCCATGCAACTGAAGCATCGGGTCTGCCAGTGAGGGTAGACCCTTTTCTGGAAGACCTTAACCTGTTCCGAAATTAAGTTTTACAATAACATGAACGCTCACATGAGTCTCACGTGTGAATAGAGTGTGGGGTCTGCTGCTGTTTGTAGACCCCTTTTCCATAGCAACCCCAAAGATAAATCTATGCGGAAAAATAGAACTAGACCTGTTTAATATTTAGGTTTTCCAACAACATAGGCATTCACATGGTCTTACATCGTATGTATGTGTCTTACACATAATATTTTTCAAGTGCTGAGCGTTCCACGTGTTCGGCAGGTTTTTTCCCGTCTTGAGCTCTTTCAGGATATACGCATCATTGTCGAGTACTTTGATCACTTCATAGGCTCTGATCCAATTGGAATCCAGTTTCGAGGAATTCCCTGTTCTAACTTTCAAGACCCAATCCCCGGCATTGAACTGCCGAGTACTAACCTTTTTTGCATAGTAGGTCCTAGCCTGTTGGTGGTATGAAGCCAGGTAGACCAGGGCCATATCTCTTGTTTCCCCCAGGAGGTCTGTGTTGCAGCTTAGCTGGAGTTCGTTTAAGGGGGCATCTTTTACCACTTCGGAGCGGAGGGTCGGGAGGCCGACCTCTGTCGGGATCACAGCCTCTGATCCATAGACCATGGCGAATAGCGTTCTTCCAGTCGACCTCCACTCCGTGGTTCGATGAGCCCATACGACGGCTGGCAGCTCTTCTAACCACTTGCCTTTAGCCTCCTACAGGTTCTTTTTGATGTTGCTGAATATGGCTTTGTTTATTGCCTCCGCTTGGCCATTCCCCTGGGGGTAGTTTACGGAAGAGAAACTGAGCCTTATATCATACAGCTCATACAGTTCCTTGACCTTAGCATTTTGGAACTGCATGTCATGATCGACATTTATCTCTTTTGAAATCTCGAACTGACAGATTATGTTCTTCCAGATGAAGTTAATCATGTCTGTCTTGCTAACGGTCGTATAGGCTTCAGCTTCTACCCATTTGGTGAAGTAATCCGTGGCCAACAGGATATACCTCCTTTCTCCTAGACTTCTGGGGAGCTCTCCGACGATGTCCAGACCCCATTTGGCAAACGGCTAGGGGGTTATGTTCGAATGAAGTACCTCCGCGGGCTGGCATTTCATTGGGGCGAACCTCTGGCACTTATCACATTTTTTGATGAATTGAGCCGCCTCTGTCATCATGTATGGCCAGAAGTATCCAGCCGTTGGAGCCTAATGGGCAAGGCTGCATCCGCCGGAGTGGTTGCCGCATACTCCCTCGTGGATTTCCTCTATTAGCTTTTGTGCTTCATCGGGACCTATGCACCGCAGCATTGGTCCCATTGTCGATCTCCTGTATAATCGTTCCCCCACCATCGAGTACCTAGCTGCCTTCAACTTGACCGACCTTACTTCTTGGGAGTCTGGGGGGTAGGTTCCCCAACATCAAATACTGGGTGATGGGCTTCATCCACCCTTCGTCAGCAGTTCCGGTTGCGAACACATGGTGCGCGGGGGTCTGCGGGGGGTCTTCCATGCTTTCGCCTTCTAGGAGAACTTCTATGCTTCCAGCCGTACCCCCGATTGACGCACTCTTAGCTAGTTCGTCGGCCCTCTGGTTCATCTCCCTGGGAATTGGTTCGATATTGAAATTGCCAAAACGAGCTTTTGTCCCCATTACCTTGGAGAAGTACCTGTGCAACCTCGGTTCTTTTACTTCGAAGTCTCCCTTGACCTGACCCGCGATCAACTGCGAGTCGGTCTTTACTGCAATGTCCTCCACTCCGAAGTAAAGTGCTAGCTCAAGTCCTTGCAGCAGTGCTTCGTACTTTGCCTCATTGTTAGTCACCTGGAAACCGAGCCTCAACACCTTCTCAATCTTAAGACCCGTTGGGGTCTGCAAGACTATCCCGATACCTAACCCCGAGGCATTCGTGGATCCATCGGTGTGAAGCGTCCAGGCTGCTGAAGGGGGGTGGAGCTGGGACATCTGACACGGGTCATGCTGCTCACCGAAGGACTCAATTTCCGCCAAAAAATCCGCCATGACTTGTCCTTTCTTCGCCGCTCTAAGCTGATACTCGATATCGTATATTCCCAGCTCGATGGCCCATTTGGTCAGTTGTCCCGACAAGTCTGGCTTGGCCAAAATTTGACGGATATGGAAATCAGTATACACAGTGACCGAGTGTGCCTCAAAGTACTGCCGGAGTTTCCTTTTAGCGTTAACCAGAGCAAGGACCAGCTTTTCTGCCATACTGTATCGTGTCTCGGCATCCAAGAGCATGCGGCTTATGTAAAACACTGGTTTCTGCTTGCCGTCTTCCTCGATGAACAGTACGGCACTGATCGCTACTTCGGATACCGCTAAATAGGTGTACAGGCACTCCCCTTCTGCTAGGGAAGCCAGGATAGGTGGGTGACTCAAATACATCTTGAGATCTGTCAGTGCCATGTCCTGTTCCTCCCCCCAGACGATAGTTGAGCTTTTCTTCAAGCATTGGAAGAAAGGCTTGCGCCGGTCGGACATTTTGGAGACGAATCGGCTGAGGGCGGCTATCTTTCCAGCCAGGCGTTGGACCTCCCGAATGGTCGAGGGTCTCTGGACATTTGCGATCGAGGTCAGCTGGGTCAGGTTTGCCTCAATACCCCTCCTGCTCACGATATGTCCCAGGAATTGTCCGAAGGACACCCCAAATGCAAATTTCTTGGGATTCAGACGCATCCGATATTGCCTCAGAATCTGAAAACATTCGTCTAGGTGTCTCAGATGGTCTGAATCTTTTCTGCTCTTCACGACCATATCGTCAATATAGACCTCTATCGTCTCCCCTAACAGCCCAGCCAACATTTTATTCATGAATCTTTGGTAGGTTGCCCCTGCGTTCTTCAAGCCAAACGGCATACACCTGTAGTAGTACAGACCCCGCTCCATGATAAAAGCCGTATGGATCTAGTCTTCTGCGTACAGGGGAATCTCGTTGTACCCAGAATAGGCATCCAAAAAGCTCATTCTGTTGAATCCCGCCGTCGCATCTACCATTTGGTCGATTCTCGGTAGGGGGAAGCTATCCTTCGGACAGGCCTTATTTAGGTTAGTGAAGTCTATGCAAATACGGTCGTCATCATTTTTCTTCTTCACCACTACCAGGTTGGAGACCCAACACAGGTACACGCATTCCCTGATCAGACCGTTCTCCAGTAGCTTCTCTACTCCTTGTTGATCGCCCTATTTTTCTCTAGTGCAAACTTTCGGGGCTTCTGCCTGACTAACAGGAAATTGTCATCTATGTTCAGCCGGTGGCAGGTATGTGGGGTCTATCTCGGGCATATCGTCATGGGACCACGCAAAGACATCCTCGTTCCGCTTCAGGAATTCCAACATTTTGTTCTTTTGCTCCCCAGGTAGTGAGGCCCCGAGTAGAACTACCCTCGCCGGCTCTGCCTCTTTCAAAGGGACCGCTACTAGCTCCTCGATCATGGATTTGGGACCGTCAGATTCCTCTTCGATTCACTTCATGTACACTGGCAGGCGGTCCTCTAATTGCTATCCTTTCCTGGTTGCGGTGCTTGCACCCGCGTTGGCTCCCCTCAGTGCGGCTGAAAATCATTTCTTTACAAAGGCCTGGTCTCCTCTGATGTCTATCGTGTAGGTACCGTCCTTTGATAGACATCTTAAGACCTGGTGGAGGGTGGAAGTGACCCTATGCATGGCGTGGATCCATCCCTTACCCATGATAACGTTGAAGGAGGACTGGCAATCAATGACGAAAAAATCCACGTCCAAGCATCTCTCAGTAGTGCAGACATTCAGGGTCATAATGCCCAAAGGGCAGACCCTTGTGCTGTCGAAAGCGAATAGCAGCTAACAGGTCGACCAGAGCGCGTTTCGATCCAGACCCATATTCTCGAAGGTGCTGAGGAACAAGATATCGACGTTGCTGCCACCGTCGACCAGGACCCTCCCGACCAATGCGGAGCCAATCTGTAACTTAATCACCAGGGGGTCGTCGTGAGGCTGGCGCACCATAGTTAGATCTTGCTGGGTGAAAACGATGAGGTTGGCAGAGGTGTGGCTCTCTCCTGACGTCAAATGGTTGACGGAATGCCCCATCCCCCTCAGGCGCTTCACCCTTCTCTCAGTTCTTTTGAGGCATTTCTCCTTCTCTTCTCGATCCTGGATCGGCTCTGGCCTATCCACTATATTCGGCACTATCCTCAGGGTCTGCTCTCCTGGCCCAGAGGCTTGGATCTACTTCCCTTTTTCAGGCTTGGCGACATCTTCCAGCGGCTGGGCTCTGCCAGTTTTCACGTACTGTTTTAGCCTGCTAGCATGGATCGCCATCATGACCTGTGCGTAAAGGCTACGGCAGTGGACGGTGTCGTGCTTGAAGTCTTTGTGAAACTGGCAGTACCTGCTCCTATTCTTTATATGCTCAGGGACGCCAGATTTGGGCGAGTCTTTGAAAATGCCCCTGTCCTTGTTTTGGAGGTAGATCACGTCGATCGGCGTGTTGAGCTTATACCTCGGCAAGGGGTCGCGAGACGTCTTCCTCCTCTTGCCACCTTCATGACTGGTACGATTAGGGGCTTCCTGCTTCGAGGCCGGCCCTCGGCCCGGCGAAGGCCTCTTCACCCCTTGCGGAGCCGGGATTTGTACCGGCGTTGTTGTTATCGCGGCGGAGGTTTTGGGTGCCTTCTGGTGGCTTCCAGCACCCTGAATACCTCCTCCGACTTCGCTTGGACATCCGCCATATCGTACGGAAGATTCAAGAGGAGGTGGTCTGATAACATTGATCTTGGCTGCAGGCTCTTGACGAATAAGCCTGCGGCTTGGACCGAGTCTGCATTATGGACCAAGGACATTACCTCGAGGAAGCGCGAGAGGTACTATTGCAGAGACTCATCTGCGGCCTACTCTAATCGGTCCAGGTCTCGCATGGTTTTTTGTTGTCTCCGCACACCCACATTTTGCTTCAAGAAGAGTTTGCAGAAATCTTCAAACCCGTTTATGGATTTTTTCGGGAGCTGCCTAAACCACAGCAGGGCTGGTCCTGCCAGGGTCGTAGAGAAGACTTTACAGATCACAGCCTCGTCCCTGGTCTCCAAAGCCATCTTCTGCTGAAAGTGATATATATGGTCGAGGGGGTCGATTTTTCCCTCGAACGGCCTGAAGGTCAGGGTCGTGAAGTCCCTCGGCCTGGGCTCTATCTGGATCCAGTCGGCAAAAGCCATCTGGTTGAACCCTCGCACAGTTTGCTCTACCAGATCGTCAGGGGTCTGGCTGTGATGGGCCCCGAGTCTCTTACCCAACTCCACCATCATCTCTTGCTTCCAGTCGGGAGGCATACCTCCTGGGCTTCCATGGTGTCTTCCGCCCATTGCACCCCTGGTTTGGAAGGGGTCTCGACTATGTTTGACGTGCCCCCTACATATGCGATCCGGAGGGTGTGGGAGCTTCTCTTCACGGTTGATTTCCGAATTCTTGCTAGACCTCTTCGTCAAAATTTTCTCCCCGTTGTGTCCTGTCTTTGCTCGCCAGTAACCCTTCGAGGCGGGCGTTATCTCTGCATACCTTTGCGACTTCGTCCCTTAAACACAGGACGGCTTCGTGGGCCATGTCTGCCTTCCGGTTTACTTCCACAAGGGCGGCAAGCATCTGATCCAACTTCTGCTCCAGAGCCGATCGTGCTTCTCGGGAGCTCCCTTCGGCATCGGGACGTGTGCTCCTGGTTGTCATCCTTGAGGGTGCCATCAGACATTGTATGGCTTTTTGTTCGTGGAGAGTGCGATCGCGAGTCTCTTACTCTTTTTCTCACGCTCAACCGTTCTTTCCCACAGACAGTGCCAAACTGTTGGAGTAGTTTCTCACCAGTCGTCCACGTGTTCCACATGTCCTCGCTATCCCAAAGTACTCTGAACTCTATGCAGGGTCGGAAAGACGGGGGTAGCTACCTGCAAAGACTCTCCGATGCTTAAGTCAGTAGTTTTATCTTTGATACACGGTAGCAAGGAATTAGTTCAGTATGAGTATATGTTTTTTGCTTTTAAGCTTTTTTATATATTTCTCTCTATAAACGTACATGCCCCTCTCGGGAATGCATGACTCATATATGTATAGTCCTGAGATCGTGAACCATGCGGGTCTCAATCTTGGACTGAGTACCTTCCTACTCAAAGTCTTTTTCAGAAGTTACGGGCCGAGATTTTCGTGATCTCCTCTGTATCGCCGTAGCCTGATTTCTGCCGCCTCCTACAGGTTCAATCTGTCAGGGGTGAGATTTGGATGAATCGCCGTTCTGTCAGGATGGCTTGCCCCTTACGCACGCCTACCCAGGATTGCATTAAATGCTCTGTCTGGGTCTGGAGTCGTGAGTTGCTTTCCGTTGTATTCAGGTGGAAGATCCTTGGGGCTTCCGACCCCCCCAACTGTCAAGGTAACCTTGGGGCATCCGACCCCCCAGCTGTCGAGGTAAGGGTCGGACTGGGCCAAAACTGTCCAGGGTCTGTGATGGGCTCAGCCCTAACTTCGGACGGCCCAATGGCCGATTGGTAGATCACGTGCGACCCGCGTGGCCTTTAACTAATCACTCTCGACACCTGTCGGATGGTAGACTCCTTTTGTGACCTGTTCAACTACTCTGCCATCCACGTGGCACGGGTCCCACACATATACTCGACAATTTAGCTATACAAATAGAGAAACAGATATTTACTAAAATGAAGTGTAATAATATTAAGAGACATTTTCGTA
>JXTB01000564.1:205380-223301 GCA_002914805.1 Parasponia andersonii | reverse complement strand
CCAATTGTCTTGGTCCAAAAGCTCCATTAGAATCTAACAGATCTTTGAAATTAAAACAAGTTTATTTGAACTCAAATTATTGTGTTTATCAAGACATTACTAACAAGTCCCTATTTATGTTCTTGGGCATTGAATAGCTCTTAGTTAAGCTAGTGAGTGCCTATAGATATGAAGGAAAAAAGGTCAATGATGACTATGCAAAATGCGATGCAAAAGCACTTGCTAAAGCTATCAAGAATCCTAATATAAAGAGCCTCCTTGAAGATGACGATGTATTGAGGGTGCTAACAACTAGGAGCAAGCCTCATCTCAAGAAAGTATGTGAACATTACAACAAGATTTTTGGCAAGAACTTAGATGAGGTAATGAATTTATACATTATAATATACAAAATATTGCATTGCACATATCATTTCTTCTTTTTGGTAACTTTATTTTTTAATTTAATTCCTTATATATTTGCATTCTTGATAATTAGGAATTTGATCCTCATAAAAGGCTGAAAGAGACACTCCAATGCCTCTGTACTCCCCATAAATATTTCACTAAGGTTAGTTGTGACCAAAATCACATCACAAGTATCTATATTTGACTACTACATTTCTAGATTTTACCAAAACACTAATAAGCTCTCTGAAAATTAAATTTTTTTTATGTCTATTTAGGTATTGGATGCAGCTTTGAAGAACGATGCTGATAAGAAAGTAAAGAAAGCAATGACTAGAGTAATCGTTACTCGAGCTGACATCGATATTAAGCAGATAATAGATGAGTTTCAAATCCAGTATGGAGTTGCCCTAACCACGAAAATTCAAGAGACTGCTAATGGGAACTACAAGGATTTCTTGCTTACTTTGGTTGCCAAGGGAAACGAAAAGCCATGGAAGTCAGTTTGCTGCAAGGACATGAGTTTGATTTCTATGTAGATATTAAGAAAGTTGGCTTTTTAAGCAAGTTTTTCTCTTATTGATTGTTGTTCTAGTTTGAGGATCTTCTAATGTTGTGGTTTCTATAATTTCTTATTGATAAGAAATAATGTAAACAATTTTTTTTTTTTTTAAAAAAGCCAAGTTGAACTTAGTATTTGAATATTCTTGGTCATTTTTTTTCTTTGAATTTTAAGGAATTTTTAAAATTATTTTTTAAAGTTTTAATGAGCTAAAAGATTTAGTCAAATTATCCTTTCTTACCTCATAATTTTGATAACCTTTTTAAAGAAAGTCATTTAAACTTTTACAATTCTTATTTTATAAAATAAGTATGTTAGCTATTTGAAATTAATGAATTGGTATACTAGCACTTATTATAGATAAATTAATCATATTTACAAATTAAATAATGACAAGTCTGTGATAGGTATGAGTATCTATATTTTGGAATACCTAGCTTTGTTCTTTAAAAATATTATCTCAATATTTATGTAATTGTATAGTTGTTTTTCTCATTCTGTGTTAATATAATCACAAAATAAACCTCTGTTAAAATAATTTCTTTTTGGAGTACACCCAGTCCCTATAACTACTAAGTTAGGTAATCAGAGGATCTCCGTAGGTTTATAAACTCTCACCCAGGGTGGGGCTAAAGGTTTCCTACTATACATTTCCTACTAAACATCACGATGCCAAAGATGGATTTCATGTGATTTTTTGTAGTGCCCAAAGTTCTCACAAGTATATCTTGCCAATGGTAAACATTTTTGCATTTCATTTTTCATATCTTCGTATTTAATTTCAGGGGTTAAATATTCAGTACTTACTTAGAATAATTAAAATTTCTCAATTGACAAAGTGGAAATTTCAAATTTATAAATATGGTAAATTTGAATTCACAGCTCCAGCTAATACAAAAAAAGCTTGAAGTAAAAGAATTTAGCAATGCTGATTATAGGCAAACACCTATAAAGGACTGTCTTAGTACTAAGGCAAAGTGTACTATACATGAAGAAGCGACAAATAAGGAAGCAACAAACAAGGATCCGACAAATGTCATAGGGCTTGGAGAGGTATATTACTATATCTTTTGAACTTAAATCTTCTTAATGCTGACTGAATAATCTTGGTTTTTTAGGGTATTGTTTCTATATTAGCTATGGATAATGTGAAAAATGTAGTTGCCAAGTGTAACGTCCCCCGATTCCACACACTCGTGTAAGGATATTTGTATAATTATTTAGTGAAATCGGGAGATACTACTCGACTTAGAACTGATAAAATAAGGGAAAATTTAAAACTTTTAAACTTTCTAGAGGAAAAAGAAAACTCCACTTATAATTATACATATTGCAGTATATACATACATACAACCTCTCAAAGTGGGCTTCTCATGAAATTTACATAATGTACACACAAAAAATAGGTACAAAATCGCCTATCAGAAAATCACAGCATCAAAATGCTCATATACACAAGCCACGGTCAGAAAGTTGGCGCTCCTCCTCTAACTCACATAGCATCAGTACCCTCTACAATGTAAGAATATTTGTGAGTATAACACTCAGTAAGTAACGTATGCAGATGTAGAGTGCACATGACAAATAACAGATAATCATATGATTGGGATCCCTGTGTATATTGCATTGCCTGACAAGACCGTGAATTGCATACTGAGCCACTCAGAGAGCGTATAACATATCATGAGCTATATGGAGTTCTCGTGCCCCAGAAAATCCCCTCTGTGTACAGCAGAGGTCCACTCCATACCGCTGTTAGAGTGTTCCCAAAGGAACCATAGTGCCCCCGAAAGGACCAGAATATTCCCGAAGGAACCAGAGTGTCCCCGAAGGTACCATATCACATATTTGGGCGCTGCCCCGCCACACCCTATTCACCAATACTTGTCAGGCAATATAAATACTCACATGTTCATGTCTCATCCAAAGCAGAATAACTAATATGTATGTACACATATTCACAGATTCCATAGATTCACAAAAACAGAGAATTTCTTATATTGCAGGTGTGACGTTACTTACTTTGTTTTCGCTCTTTTAACTTTCTGCTTGTGAAATGCTCTTTCTGCTCAAAGTACCATTGACGTGTTCCTAATAGTTACCCAATGACAGATTCTTTTGATTACTGAATATTCAGTGTAATGATAATTATTATTTTAATACTTGGTTTAAAGATACCAAAATTTCAAGTATGAGAAATTAACATAACATGTATGTAGATATAACTTACTCTAAACAGTAAAGCACGAGTTTAATTTATATAAATATCATCCCAATTAATGATAATGTATATAAGCAAAACAACCATATGATATTTAGTGAAAGAAAGAAAAATAAATAAATAAATAAAGTTTCAACAAGTAAATCAAACACAATCTGAATACAAAGTCCTATATACACGTGTGCTAGTATCAGGTTTCTTCTTAATGTTTCCTCACGAATGGATATAGGAAATTATGATAACAATATTCCAATACAAGTTTTCATATTCATAAAACATATATATAAGAATGTCCATGACTACACTAGAAGTAGTAATAGCAAGCTATTTACTAAATTTAATTGGTGTAAAAGTATCTAACATTATCATTGGTAAGATCTGTTATCGTAGATAACTTAATATTAAGAGGAATACACGAAATGAAGCTTTACATATAATACATATATCAATTGACTTAAAAGCAAGTTTCATTAAAAAAAAAACCTGAACCTATCTAATAATAGCTTGGTTCAACCCAAGCAAATTAATCCACTTATACTATGGGTAAAGCAAAAACAATTGGTTAAGTGCACAAAGAATGATTATAAAATTCATTTCAGGAACCTGGGTGATATTGGGATATCTAAAAGCAATTTAATGGAGCAAAAGATACACAGCCAAAACTATGAATTTCTAATAATAAAACAATTACCTTTTTACCTCAAGAGTTGGGTTTGACTCTCCCTTTTTTTTTTATGGTTTAATGTGGGAAAGCTTAGGTCTTAACTAAAGTGGATTTCTAAATAGGATGATGAAAGAAGAGCTACTTACAAACTTACGTTGGAGATAGAATTCTAAACAAAGAGACTAATAGTTTTATCTAAAACTTCTCTTGCCGACCAAGCTATGTCGGCAATGTTTTATTTTTTTTTCTGTTTTTTTAAAGATAAACTCAATATAATAATAACAAAAAGATAAAAAAAAAGTAATAAATAAAATAATCAGAATTCATCAGTATCTAATAGACACCTAAATTCAAAAATTTAAAATTAGACAAACGAATACACAATCTATTAAATCTTAAGATTTATATACTAAAAGTCAATAGGCTTAAATATAATAAACAGAAAGAAATGAAATTTACTGAAGAACTTAGGACTTAAACTAAATTTCACATCAATTTGATCAACTCAAATTAAATCCAATCAATTAATTATCTAAGGAAATAATAAAATTTTAGTGGAATGAAACTCTTAGTCAATATAAATAAAAAAATTGCACTAATTCGTGGTATTATTAAAAGTGAAATAACTTAAATGAACTTAATATACGTTAAATTTGTACCAATAAGCTACTCTTGAGCATTTCACTGCAAAATAACTAAAAGAGTAATAGTTATAGAAATAACAGTTATAACGACTATTTAAAATTATATGTATATATAAATGACATTAATATATATAAAAAAAATATGATGCAATCATGTTATTATTGGCTTTTTAATTATGTGAGGAACTGGGTGTCATTTTAGAATTCAGGATATCACACCAAGGGTATAGTATACAAGAATTCTAGACATGTTATACATAGTCGTCCTCTCGGAGATGACAACATAAGAGTTTTAGTAACTGTGGCTACTTAGCCTAAGGTTGACATACCGAACCTAACAGAAGAAATAGAGACAGTTTTGGATGCTCTATTTGTATATATTGCATGGCCAGAATATTTAGTGATATCTAGGGAAGAAGTATGTAAAATGTATTGGTAATACGTACTAAATAAGATTTTTTTTATTAACTAATTTAATCCTAGTAATTTATTCTATAGGAGCCTATGAAAAAAAAATGTAAGAAAAAGGAAAGGAGCACATATCTTTAGCGAATAAAAAAAATACATCAAACTTTTTGAATCAAGCACAATAAAAACCTGATGTAGTAGTTAAGGATTTGTCAACATGTTTGTACGTACTTTGGAATTATGCCCCCAAATATATGAGGACCAATGATACTATAGAATTTTTCTTATCTTCAGAAATTGTTAGCAGTGATTACAATAACAATCTAGATAGTGAGGACATCAGTTATATGGTGACTATGGTCGAATTAACTGTGCCTTGTATTAACTTCTATATAAGGTTAATTGAAATTTTTCGTTTCACTTACAAATTTTTACTCCATTAAAAATTAATGATAATAGATAGTCTTTTCTTTCTAATATAGGAATTTGTTTATGAATAGATATTCCAATCAAGACTATGGTTTGATTTATCCAAGCAAAGTTTCTTTACTCCCCGGGACAGGGATGGAAGAAAAAAATAAAAGGATGAAAAAAGACTATATCATTCATGCTTTGAAAAATTATAAGTGTAGACAACTAGCTTTCTTGCCATATTATGAAGGGTAATATTCTTTTATATGATTTTGTTATTAGAATTTAGAAATCATATTGTGAAATCTTTATAATCTTCTCCCAATTGTAGGAAACATTGAATGTTAGCAATTGTCGATTCTTGGGGTGATGAAGTATACTGGATTGACCCCATTCATCTAACTATTCGTAAGACCATCCATAAATTAGTCATGTCATCATTGTATGAATGGAAACTAGGAAGCTTGGAGTTGTGAAACAACACAATATGAAAAGAAAATGAACTACAATAAAGGTAACAACTTAAACTCAACTATCTAGGCTTTTCTCAACTCCCGTTAGCTATATCCAAGAGTTTTTAAGTGAGAGAACTCAAGTTGGAGCTCTAGAAAGCAAGATAGGTCCAAACTAGTCAAGATAATTCTACTAGTTCTTCCAAGATTTTATTTTTTTATTTCAATTTTCCACTTGATACCACTTAAAAACATGATTCCTCTAGGTCCTCTTGAGTCCTAAAATCAATTTTAAAGCCTTAAAAATCAATTTGTTGGAGGTAGAAAGTAAGAGACTCACCAAAATCTTAAACTAGTCAATGTGCGGTTTATGTAGGATTTTTATATTGTAATTGTTTTCCTTAGCTTTAGCTCTTAAACGAAAGTTTGATAAATATTGGCCCTAAGAAATTTTAAATATTGATGGAAACATAGAATTTTGGAGGACTAAAGAGAGACATAAAGCCTCAAGGTTTGATATTTATGGGTTTATGTGTTTTCATTATTAGAATAAGTTCTCTATACATGGAATCTGATTTTATAAAGTTAAAATATATATTTTGTTGATCCCATTATATAAATATATTTATTTGGTTGCTGGTTGTGAGAATAGAAATGTGTAAAAGCAGTTTTAAACTTTGTCTAAACCAAAATGAATTCAAGTACACTTAGGTTGTTCTAAATGACCTTCTTCGATGTGTATATGGGGGAATTGGCTTGTCAATTTTTATTGCAGGTCTAAACCATGATTTAAAAGATATGAGAATGTCCTAAAAATAATAGAGGTACTGTCCAAATATTTATATATAGGCGTACCCCATAGTGAATTTGAATCTAACACGAATTTTTCAATTGGACTTTCAATTAAATAATGGCACACTTTCAACTGGAGATAATATTAGTGTACATGGATAATCAACTAGAGATAATATTAGCTTACATGGATAAACGCATATCTGTATATTTTAATTCACTATTTTGTTAACAATTAATAATATTTATTGAGTGAATAATGATAGTTCACATATCAAATAATATGGTATTGTAAAAAAGTCATAATAAGTCAAATAGTAATAATAAAATCAATGGTGGATCCCTAATACTATCTGTATTCGGTTATTTTGCTTGTTTTGAGTTATATTAGACATTATTTTTCTGCACATCATTTTAATAAGCGTCATTTTTCGTCTTTTTTTTTTTCCATTTTCTTTCTTCATTTTATAAATGAATGCTGAGTGTATATATGGATATCCGTCTTTTTAACAAACATTTACTTTTTACACTGAATATACATTTTGTTAAAAATTTTACAAGAGCAGACATTTATCTTGAGGGGTACAGACACTCCTTCCCTTGTATGTTTTTGTTTCTTCGTGGAATTACTTTGTAGTAACACGTTTAACACATTAGCCTAACCTAAAATAATATCTTTCAATCTTTATCTCTTGAGTATATTGATTGCTTTTGTTGAATTAGTTTGAAGTATGCTATGTTATAGGAGGATAGATGGAGTCAAACTATTAAAATAAAAGAAAATAAAAAATAAAAAGAGAGATACACACTTCTTCATGAAGTAATGAAATAAGTTTGGAAGTGTACAACTCAACAACAAATATGAAAAAAAAAAAAAATGTAACAATGTGTTTATAGAAGAAAAAGAAATTTTCTTTTTAGTGGTATGTTACTTAGTATGTGAAAGAATAATTCTACATGAGTCCTAGAATTAATGTGCTTAGGGGTGATTTTAGCTCAATTTACCTAAATCATCGTACCTTCACCTAAGCCAGTATTATAAGTTCAATAAAGTCCTTTTGATCCTTGGTGTTATGTTTATTTACGTTAGTGGAGATACATTTGAAAGGCAAACTTATGGAACTTGATCAATGTTTTTGTGATTTGTAATTAATACATGTTTGCATAAGCCTATCCATATTTTACATAATGATAGGAAGAAGACATATATATACACAAACGAAGAAACTATGACTTGAAATAGAATGTGCTCTTGAATTATTCTTAATACCTAATCAATATTTGGACTTTTCTTCAAGTCATGTTATTTGTTGAGCTTCGGGGAACTAATTGGAAATCATCATTATTAGGACAAGCAAACGTTTGAGTTTGGAGGTATTTGGTGAGGAGATTATTTACCTCTAAATCAAGTACATTTCAAGCTCAAATAGTTGTGCACTTCCAAGTGTTTTTGTTGGTTTGATATGCTTTTATTTATTTTTGTAGTTCTTGTAAACAAATGTTTTTGTAGTTATTGTGAGTAAAAGAGAATCAACATGAACTTGTGCTCCAAAAATAGTCTTTTCAAATCATTTGAATTGAAGATGAATTCGATACAGACGTAACACAATGAAGAAGATACAAATCGGATCTAAAACAAAGAAATGACGCACCTAGAAAGCCACGGCACCAGGCCAGTAGCAAGATGGTGTCGTAGTGCTAACTCTCAAGAATTTGAGACTCTTTTTGATGCCACAGCACCCCGTTCCATGCCACAGCGCCATTCTCTGCATTCTTGGTCAACATAGAGGACCAAGTTTAACTTTTTGAAAATCCAAGGGTCTAGATTTGGCTTTTTTTAAGTATGCAAGAGTCATCTCTTTAAAATCCCATCTTTGGGATTGTAAGAGGTATGGAGATTGAGAAAGAGAGAGATATGGAGATAACCATGGAAGAAGAGAAAGAAAAAGAACTCTAGTTTTGGAGCTTCAATCTTTCATTTCTTGATTTCCACTACATCACCAATACGATTGTTTATTCTTACCATCTTTCGTTTACTTTCTAGTTAGGTTTTTTTTTTTTATATATTTTCTTATATTCAGAGAGTGATATTATTGAGAACAAATCCTTGAAGGACAATTCAAGAGAGCAAGCACCAAGTATTGGAGGAAGAGAGTGACAACCTCTAAGTACACCTTGAAGCCTATTTAAACGGGGAATTCTACAACTTTTCTCTTTAATTTTGTATATCTTAAACTCATTGTATTAAAATGTTATTTTTCTTAATTTATATCATGAACTAAATATTTCTTCCTCTTGTTTTGCTATGTGAAGTAACCTAGGAACTTGTATTGGCTTATTTCTCTCATCTTTCATTAATAAAATTTATTGTTGAGTTTTTTGTTTTATTTCATGTATATTGCATCTATTTAATTGATCACTAAATAGATTATTGAGTGAAATTAGGAGTAACGCATTATCTTGTCTAGATAGATCCAATTTACACTTACAAAAGGCTTCTTGGTCACATTAGATTCTCAGTTGACAACTCCAGCGGATTAATTAATTTCGGAGAGAAATTAGAAGATATCATGACAAGAGAGAAGTTGGGGATCTAGTTGTTAAGATAGTCAATGATTTACCAAATTAATTATATTGATTGTATTGCGTTATATAGAGGATTGTACGGGCAGATTTCTAGGGGGATTAATTTCTGAATTCTAGTTCTATATATACTGTGTTGATCAGTGAAGAAATACTAGATACCAATTTTGATCACTCTATTTATATGGTATTAGAGCAAATCCGATCCTGTTCTTAAACACAGACCGAAAAAAAAAATCAAAACTCTTAACCAAACACCCAAGTTTCTAATCTGAAAAAGAAAGGAATTCCTTCTCACCTCTGCTCGTCATAGCATTTCAAACTCCCATCTCAGATCTCGTCAAAATCCGGTGAAAATCGATCAATCAACAGTGGCATGGCCTTCCTGAGTTATTAAAACCACCGTACTGCCTCGCGATCGACCATCGTACCACTTTCTTAAGTCCTCAACACCACTGTACCACCTCGCAATCAACTGCTGCATCACCTCTGTGCATCCTCGAAACCATTGTGCCGCTGTTGTAATTGAGATCACCTCAAAATCAATCTTGCAATACCTGGTTTGTTTCTTCCTCTTTTTAGGCCCAGATCCATGAACTTTCAAGTATAGTTCCATTCAATAATTGACTCCACCTCAAAATCAATCTGGTGCAACTTAGTTTGAGTCGAATTGAATATTCCAAGTCATTTCAAGGCCAAGATCCATGTACTTTCAAGTATAGGCCCATTCAACAATTGGACGTATTTAATTCTCTTATTCTTGTATCGCATTAGACATATATATATATATATATTAGTTAAAAAAAATCAAACATGAGTCAACAAACTGAATCCTTAGAAATAAAATCTATTCCAGTTCTTACTCAGTCTGAAGGTGCATTTATTGCTGGTACTCTACTTACCAAAACAAATTACAATGTCTGGTCTCAATTGATGGAAATGCATATTGCCGAATGAGAAAAGCTCTCCCACATTATGGGCAAAACCGATCAACCTGTTATGACAAACAAGGGATACGAAAAATGGTATGCAGAAAATCAAAAGGTGAAATGCTGGCTTTTGATGTCCATTTCTCCAGATATCATGAAGCGCTATCTCCGTATACCCACTGCCCGTGAAATCTGGAGTACTCTTTCAAAATCTTTTTATGATGGCAATGATGAGATGCATGTCTATTCTCTACACCAAAAAGCCTTCTTAGCAAAACAAGGTGTCAAATCTCTCTCCGTATATTACGGGGAGTAACGGAGATATTTCAGGAACTAGATCATTGTGATAAAGTGGTAATGAAAGATCCTGATGATGTTAGAGCATACCGGCAGTCCATTGAGCGAACATGGATACACATATTTCTTGCTGGATTAGATAAAGTTTTTGATCAACTTCAACGAGAAATTCTACGTCGTGATCTACTTCCAACTTTGGAAGAGTGTTATTCCTTGGTTCGTCGTGAAGCCATACGATCTACAGCTTTAAATGAGGATATTGAAAAACCTGAAGCTTCCGCTATGATTTCTCAGAATTGACCTAGTCTGTCATCACAAGACTTACCAAAATCAACAAATCCGAAAAATTCTAATAGTTCAGACAAACCGATTTACAAATGCACTCATTGCAATCAAAAAGGTCATTCAAAAAGTCGTTGCTTTGAACTTATTAGGTATCCAGATTGGTGGGACCCAACACGGCATCGGAATTCCAAGCGACCATCTACTACAGCAATTGCTGAAACAAAAGAAGACAGTTCTACTCCTTTGTCATCAGCATTGGTAACCACTACAAACACTTGAGAATGTAAGGTCTTAAACATTTCTACACCTATTTTGAATAATGCATGGATAATTGATTCTGGTGCTACTAATCATATGATATTTGATGTTAGACAAGTCACAACCCTTAACCCATCCTCTCAAAAGTGTGTCTCCATGGCCAACGGTATTACCACCCTGGTTATTGGGGAAGGATCATCACATCTTACTAATACTTTATATTTAGATTATGTGTTAGTTGTTGCCTCTTTAGATTATAATCTTCTATCAGTCTCTCAAATCACTAATACCTTATCTTGTGTTGTTATTTTTGGGACTGATTATTGTGTGTTTAAGGACATTCAGATTCAACAAACGATTGGTTATGGTGTTAAGAGAGGGAAGCTGTATTACTTGGACTAAAAATCACAAACTTCTAGCAGATTACAACAAGCCTTGACTGTAGAGGGCACTCATTCATCAAAGAAGAACACTGAGATGTGGCTCTGGCATCGCCGCTTGGGACATGCTTCATTTGGTTATTTGAAAAAGTTGTTTCCTAGTTTATTTACAAATATGGACATTTCTATTTTAAAATGTGATGTGTGTGAACTTGCAAAAAGCCATCGCACTTCATTTCCTTTGGTTTTCAATAAAAGTCCAGTTCCTTTTATGGTTATTCATTCTGATGTTTGAGGGCCATCCAAAGTTCCTACATTGGGGGGTCCCGTTGGTTTGTTACTTTTATAGACGACTGTACTCAGATGACTTGGTTGTGTTGATGAAATCCAAATCAGAAGTTACGTTGCTGTTTTAAAAATTTTAGACCACCATTCGTACACAATACAATGCCCGAATACAAGTTTTACGAAGTGATAATGGTGGGGAATACCATAGTTCTGAACTTCAAAATTTTTTAAACTCTTATGGCTCTATTCATCAAACCAGTTGTCCAGATACACCTCAACAGAATGGTGTGGCCGAACGCAAGAATCGACACTTATTCGAGGTTGTTCGCGCTTCCCTATTCGAGCTCACATGCCCTTATGTTACTGGAGTGAAGCCCTTCTTTCTGTAGCATATCTTATCAATCATTTTCTGTCTCGCACGATCAACTTAAAAACACCCTTCCAGACACTTGCAGAAGCTGTTATTGCTGCCACCGTCCCGAACCTAACCCCTCATGTCTTCGGTTGTGTTGCCTATGTTCACCTTCACAAACACCAACGCATTAAGTTAATAGCTCGGGCCTTAAAATGCGTCTTTGTTGGATACCTAGTTATCAAAAAGGATAAAGATGCTATTATCCTCCTACTAGGTGCATGTTTATCACTATGGATGTTGTCTTTCATGAAGATACTATGTACTTCTCTAAGTTTGACTTTCAGGGGGAGTATCTTGAGGAAATTCGGACTCTTGTTTACATCCTTCAGGAAGATTTAGTGGAAGTATCTAATCAAAAGGTAGGTAATTTGGATCCTAGTGGTCAAAACTTGGATGTGAGTGGTGATATCCTACACAGTAACACAATAAACATAGAAGTAGATGAACTGGAATCTATTGGACAAAACTTTGATCTCAGTAGTAATGAGAACTCAGAAAGACAAGAAACTTCTAAGGTTGAGTCTGAGTATGTTCCAATCGATACAACAAACCAATCATTGTCTGAGAATGTTCCTTATATAGTGCCTGAGTCATCTAAGAGAGAATTACCACAATGTTTCACTAGAGGTATTCCAAAACCAACATATGAACCTCAATTGTCTAGTAAAGTGAGATATATTATGAACCATTATATGTCTACACATCGCTTGTCAAAAACAAATCAGTCATTTGTCAATCAATTATCTGTTGTTTCAATTCCTAACAGTGTGCAGGAAGCCTTAACTAATCCAAGATGGAAAGCCGCAATGAATGAAGAGATGGCTTCCTTACAGAAGAACCAAACTTGGGAGCTCGTGAACCTTCCCACAGAAAAAAAACCAGTTGGGTGTAGATGGGTCTTTACTATGATATACAAAGCTGATGTCACGATCGAACATTTTAAGGCAAGATTGGTGACAATAGGATACACCCAAACTTATGGAATTGACTACACTGAAATATTTGCACTTGTAGCCAAAATCAACACAATCCGGGACTTGTTATCCTTAGCTACAAATTTTGATTGGCCTTTACAGTATTTTGATATGAAGAACACATTCCTACATGGAGAACTATTTGAAGAAGTCTACATGGATCTCCCACTAGGGTGCATGGTAACAAAGCAGCAAAGCCAAAAGGTATGCAGACTGAAGAAATCATTGTATGGACTAAAGTAATCTCCCAGAGCTTGGTTTGGAAGATTCACAAAATCTATGATAGCCTTTGGTTACCAACAAAGTAATTTAGATCACACTCTATTCTTTAAAAAACATAATGGGAAAATTACTGCACTCATCGTTTATGTAGATGACATGGTAGTAATAGGAAATGATCTAAATGAAAGGAAGTTTTTGCAGAAATACTTGTCTAAAGAATTCAAGATGAAAGATCTAGGTTCCTTAAAGTATTTTCTTGGAATAAAAGTATCACGATCCAATGAAGGCATTTTCTTGTCCTAAAGGAAATATGCCTTAGATCTGCTTCAAGAAATTGGTATGTCAGCATGTTAACCAGCAGATACACCAATTGAAGAAGGATTGAAATTATGTGTTGAAAGCGATCAAGTTCCAGTTGACAAAGGAAGATACCAGAGGCTTGTTGGCAGATTAATGTACTTAGCACACATAAGACCAAATCTTGCATAAGCATTGAGTATTATCGGCAAATTTATGCACAATTCGGGTGAACAACATATGAACGCTGTCATACGCATTTTGAGATATCCAAAGTTAGCTCCAGGAAAGGGAATTTTATTCTCTAAAAACACATAAGAACAAACCATAGATGTATACACTGATGCGGACTGGGCTAGAGATAAGAATGACATGTGATCTACTTCAGGATATTTTACATTTGTAAGTGGCAATCTTGTCACTTGGAGGAGCAAAAAGCAGAATGTTGTCGCCAGCTCAACTAGAGAAGCAGAATTTAGAGGAATGGCACTAGGGATTTGTGAAGGATTATGGCTTAAATTTCTCTTGCAGGATTTGGGATATTCACCAAGTAAACCAATTCGACTATATTGTGATAATAAGTCTGCACGTGACATAGCCCATAATCCAGTTCATCATGATCGAACAAAGCATGTCGAAGTTGACCGATTTTTTATCAAGGAGAAATTGGAAAAGAAGATTTTTGAATTACCAGAGATTCAATCAGAAGATCAATTGGCTGACATTCTTACCAAAGTAGTTTCAAATTGAATATTCTCAAAAATTGTGAACAAGTTGAGCATAAGCGATATCTATGCACCAATTTGAGGGGGAGTGTTGAGATAGTCAATGATTTACCAAATTAATTATATTGATTGTATTGCCTTATATAGAGAATGTCTAGGTGTATACAGTTTTTCAGGATTGTACGGGCAAATTTCTAGGGGGATTAATTTCTGAATTCTAGTTCTATATATATACTATATTGATCAGTGAAGAAATACTAGATACCAATTTTGATCATTCTGTTTATACTAGTAAATTAGATCCATTTATTTCTTTGCATATAATTTTATTCATTTAGCATCGTATTTTATTTTCTTTCTTTTGCATTTCTTATCTTTTGTATGGATAAAATTAGAATTGACTGATTTTAATACTTAGCTTAGACTTAGTAATCCATCCTCGTAGGGTCGGCACTCTAATTCCTAAATCAATATTATTTGTGCTCATGTTCACTTGCAAGAGAGTGCGCGAATATATAGTTACACATTCTAACCAATACGGAATAGTCTAGAACACAATTTTCCTTCTCCTTGACTACATGTCTACAACTATGGATCTCTCTCCTACGGCAGCCATGAACAAGCTACAGATTTCTCCCATGTTGGCTCAGCTCTATCACTCTCTCTGTCTTTTCCCTCTATTTTTCAAAAATCACAATCTCTATGATTGTGAGTGGTGTGTGACATATCTAGACAGGCATAGGAGATATTTTCTCTATAAATATTTGAGACATGTAAACCCTATTGGGATTGTTGTGATCAATTAATTACTCAATGAATTATGGGCTATGTGTGAGCTAGACAGGGGACCTTATGGATCCAAGTATTCTAAACTCTAATTGGCCAACTATTGACAGTCATAATTATCTCTTAATTATGACTATCCCTTATCTATTAATATTGTGGCACTCTACTAAAGGCCTAATATTGAATTCTTAGACTAAATATTATAGATTTTTTGTAAAGCTATTAATCATATTAATTAGCTTGATCCATTTAGGATATACCACAAGGGCATAACAATTTTTATTAGATGAACAATTTGGACAAAAGATGGCTTAAATCACAACTGTGTGACTATATCGTTTGTCCGTATTTTTAGTACTTATTTAAATCTTGTTCGGATGAAACATAGTTTATTTAAAAACCCAGATTTTGGGAGGGTAATTTGGACATTTTACCAATTTTCTAGATATAATAATGGAGGGATTAATTTGCAAAAGTTTTGTGCAGAAGGACTAAATTGTAATTTTGGGGGGACTAATTTGAAAGAGATTTGAAGATTTGGGGACTTATGTGCATATTTTGAAAAATTGCATTGCCCCAAAAAATAGAGCCACGTGCCCTGTTGCTTTTTCTCTCTCTCTCTCTTCTCTCCCCTCCCCGACACTCTCTCTCTCTCTCCTGAGCATGCTCGGCTGAGAACTAAGGAAGCCGCTGCAGCTCACCACCCGCCGTCGTCCCCCCACGCAACCCATCAGCGAAGCTCCTTCGTGCCGCGCCAAGTCGACGCCGAGCAGTTGCAGCCGCCAGAGAAGACCACCGGAGCTGGAGAAGACAAAGTGGGCATTTCAGACTTTTGGCCGTCGGCGACGATTCCGACCTCTGTTCAACCTCAAACCGGGCTCGTTGGATTCATCTCGTCGCAAGGATTGTCAAGATATATATATCTTAACCCCATAATGCCTGAATCAAAAGTTTCCATTTTTGGATATTTTGAGTTTAAGTTTGACTTTTCGATCCGGCCGTTGGATTGTGTTTTTGTTGTCAGTTTTGGATTGTACTCAAAAAATGGGGAATTTTGATAAATATATAGCCTATGTTTGGTGACCGGCACAGAAATCGAGACAGACAGTTGAGATTTGCCTCGATTTGCACGCCACTGGCCTGGGTGTGGGCCCAGACCCAAATTGGACAAGTTATATGTCTAAGCTAGCTATTTTGGGTGCTAGGAATTCAGTAAAGAGGTCTGTTTGTGGAATTGATGCTCTGTTGAGAAGTTGATTTTTTACAAGAGGACGATTGAGGGCTTGGAATTAGTTCCCGACCCTCCAGACGATCATCAACGATATCTTGAGGATTCAATAGTGTGGTATCGCTATTCGAGCAAGGTAGGGACTCAATTACCCCTGTTTTATATCGTTTTCGAATAAAACTTATTTTCTGCAACATATGAGAACAAATGTGATTTTTGGTTTTCTTGAACATCTGTGATGGGAATTGATTGTATGATGTATACATATTGTATTGCTCTGGGAATTTTCTGAGTGCAGGTTATTTTGGGTATATTAAAAATAGGGTCGTTATACTGCATGTTTTCCTTTAAAACCTAGTATGCTGTTTTTATTGAAAAACCCGAGCATAATTATTTTCACACTTCAGTTCTGTATTGCACGTGTCATAGGATCATACATGAGCACCGTGTTAGCATCGTGGGTTTACAGTGTGGCGCTGCCTGCCCCACCATCAGTGTAGAGTCTGTAAACCCGCGCGGGGTTCTATTTCTTCTGATTACCTCCCCATTTGGCAGGCGTAGGCAATTCGGTTGCCCCTCCAGGTTTGATAGGCAACACATGGGTGTCCCTTCTAGATTTGGGCTTAGGTGTCAGGCAGGCTGTTAGGCATACTTAGTGCCATCATCCTGAGTTTCCATAGATGAGAGGATGTGAGCTCATGGGTATGGGTTGATTTGTGTCGTGTGCATATGGATTGAATGGTTTTGATATATATATATATATATATATATGTATGTTTAGGACTAAACTAACCATGCAGGAATTCTCCATCCCTAAAATGTTTTCCACCGGGTAATTTTTTTTCCTACTGTGAATTTTATGCTCACCCCCCTACTTTCTTCCTCAAGTGGTGTCCAGTGCAACTTAGAAGATCAAGAGGAGTAAGAGGTCATCTTGATTGTAGTTCGTTATCTTGGTAATGCTAGAAGCTTGTTGTCGTAGTGTTTGGATTGTTTGGGTTTTGTATTAGCATTGAACCAAGATTACTACTTTCTATTTTGTCTGAGAACTTATGTATGCTATTCTGGGATTTGAGTTTCGTTGTAGGTGATGATGATGCTTGGATTTATATTTTATTTCGCGTTTTTAAATTATTATTCGGTCTATGTTTATTGGTGTATACGAACTGTGGGAGTGGTTCACGGGATGAAATTCCAATTATTTTATTTAAATGGACCGTTTTATAAAACTAGAACTTTTGACACTTTTCAAATAAATCGATGAATTTCCCATCTTTGTGAAATTTCCCTTCTGCTACTTGTCAGGTTTTGGGTCATGACAGTTTAACTTATTTTTATAATTATTTCTTTTTCTATATGTATAACTCATGAAAACCATTATTTTATCTTGTATTTTCATTTGGTGGATTACATGGACTTTATTTTTGAATTGCTCGACTTTTTTTTTAGATTATTTGTTACCAAAAACTATTTTTAAATAATACAGGTATCAATTGTCCCAAGACTTACTAAATATTCAAAAACATATTTTAAACAGTGGAAAAGAAACTTTGATTTTCAAAGTCTAAAGAGTGTTGAAAAAATTCCCGAAATGTTTTTAAGATTTTAAACGCCACTTGGACCATGTTTAACTTTCATGTTCAAACTATTTGGGTTTCAAAACTAATTAATGAGGTTGATGTGAAGGTGTACTACAAAAATAAATTATTTTAA
>JXTB01000564.1:119333-151270 GCA_002914805.1 Parasponia andersonii | reverse complement strand
GAATGAATCAAAAGATTAATATTAATAAAGAAAACAAAAGAATTACCTGATTCTCCACCAACTATTTTATATAAATAAGAAACTTTCCTTAACCACTTATGACACTACTTTTGGGAAGAAAAAGAAAGTGGGCATGGAGAGGGATATACGGTGGAGAGGAGAACCCAATGAACCTGATAGCTGTTTTTTTTTTCTTTTATATATATTATTCAAAAAGAAATTGACCGACTTGCTCAAGTCGGTGTATTTCTCGTTATTAACCTTTTCTTTTCTAATTTTTTTTAAATAATAATAATAATAAATATAATAATACTAATAGTTATGAAGAGAACAAATCATACTTCTTTCAAATATTAACCAAAGGCTTAAAATTATGTATCATATTAAAATGAATAAACTTAAATGATGATTTTCTAATTAACTAAAATGCCAAATAATATGCTAAAATATGTCAAACTGTACCAAAAAGCCTGCATCGAGCATTTCACTACAA
This sequence comes from Parasponia andersonii, assembly GCA_002914805.1. NCBI lineage: Eukaryota > Viridiplantae > Streptophyta > Magnoliopsida > Rosales > Cannabaceae > Trema > Trema andersonii. The sequence continues at coordinate 150,777 of JXTB01000564.1, read as the reverse complement.
AATTATCTTAAAATATAATAAAAGTTAATAATTATGATAATTTAAAATCAAAACTTAAAATAATATGCAGACATGACACTAATATAAATGAAAATGCTAAGCAATCATGCTATTATTGACTCTTTAATTATGTGAGGAATTAGGTGTCATATGGAAATTCTGTAATAAAATAAAATAAAACAAAATGATATGTAATGATGTTATTATTAGCTATTTGATATTGTGAAGAGTTGGGTGTCATATAAAAATTTAGGATATCACATATATAAATAGCTCAAAATTTCCTGTCAATATCAACAAAGTGACTAACACGTTATGCGTGTAAAAGCTATTAAATGGGTTTCACCAAACTTATTTAATTACTAGATAAAATGGCTACAATCACGTTAATAACACACCACGTATACATAAGTTACTTAGCCAAAGCTCACTAATAACTCAATTAAACAATTAAAATAGTTCAAATCATACACATAGAATCTCACGTACTTTGAGATCATATAAAATAATGGACTTTGAATTAAAGAAGTCATGAGCCAAATATGCATGTTAAATACAACAAGGAAAGAATTACCTGTTGATCACTTGAAGATATATGTAAAGAGATTCAACTAATTTGTGCTGAAAAGATTGTATTTATTTAGTATAGCTACTTTCGAAGACAAGTTGGGAAAGTTACGGAGAAAGAGAAAGGGTTAATGAGCGGTGCTTAGAAGCTTAGAATGATAGTGATATAACTCAATGGATTATTACCGACCTTACCAAGGTCGGTTATTGACTTTTATTCTTTTTTTTTTCTTCTTTTTTTTTTTTTGAACATTCTGTAAATGATGCAAAATTGATTAATAATAAAAACTAATGATTTAACACATGAATATAAGTGAAACTAAGGAACAAGTTGACTATTTGTAAGCCTAATTAAAACATAAATAAAATAAATAAGCTCAAACAATAATAAAATAAAATGAGGAAAATAAATATCTAATTTACCACTTTTATGAAATTATAATTAAACTTTTTATCAAATCAAATATTCTCTAATCATGTAATATTTCAAATAATTATAAAGAAAAATACTTGACTTAGTACACATTAACTTGTACCAATGAGCTTATCTCGAGTATTTCACTATAAAATTATTTAAATAGTAGAGGTTAATAACCATGATAATTTATAGTCAAGTACTTAAAACAATATGCACGTATAACATTAATGCTAAATGCGATGCAATCATGCTATTATTGGCTCTCTTAGTTATGTGAGGAGCTGGATGTTACAAGCATAGAAATGACTACCACTCGAAGTCAAACATCTAGAGCGACTAAGGGCTCTACCCCTGAGAGACATACACAGGAGTTAGCAGAACTCTGCGAGATGGTCCGTAGGCAAGCAGAACAAATTGAGAGGCTATTACAACAACAAGAGGAAAGACAGATTCCGCCTAACGCACAACCATCACCACCATCACCTCCACCACAAGCCTCAGCTGCATTTTACCCTCTTGAACCACTGTACGAACAGTTTAGGAAACAACACCCGCCAGTATTTGAGGGTACTATAGATCCACTCGATGCAGAAGAATGGAAATGTTTGTTGGACACAATTTTTGACTTTATGCAGCTTAATGAAAGGGAGAAAGTTTATTGTGTTGTTTATATGTTAAAGAAAGATGCACGTATATGGTGGGATGTGATTAGGCAAACCAGAGACACTACTCAGATGACATGGACAGAATTTCAATTTGTTTTCAACGAGAAATATTACAGTACTGCAGTATTGGCCACAAAGGTGAATGAGTTTAGTAAGTTACAATAGGGTAACCTTTCAGTGGCTGAATATGTGAGAAAATTCGATCAGTTAGCAAGGTTCCCTTCAGACATGGTCCCTAATGATGTCACTAGAATCACTCCCTTTATGGAGGGACTTAAGCCAGAGCTTGCTAGAGATGTTGACATGGGACTTACAGGGCCAATTTCTTATGGACAGGCTGTAGAGAAAGCTTTATGTGTTGAATATCGAGAGGAGAAGATATTAAAAGCTAGAGCTTCTACCACTTTTCCTCGTAGAGATTTCCAGCCTAATGCAGGTTATTTCAATGACAATAAACGAAGAGGTCAATTTTTCCAAGGTGGGTTGGAACAAAACAAGAGATTGAACAGCAGACAATAGAGTGGACAACAAAGGAGACAACAGTGGCCATGATGCAAAAAATGCGGTAAGAACCATCCTGGAGAGTGCAGAGCTCATACCACAGTTTGTTATAAATGTGGTAAGGAAGGTCATTTCAAAAGAGAGTATCCATTGTGGAAGAATGAGCAGAAGAAAAAAGAACCTAGGAAGACCAATGCTAGGGTGTTTGCACTCACTCAAGCTAATGCAGACGCAGACCCTTCGGTTGTTTCAGGTGAGATTCTTATCGCTGACATACCCACGCATGCATTAATAGATTCTGGTGCCACAACATACATTTGCATCCATAACATATGTGAGGAGATTGGATAGACCCCCTAATCAGCTACCAGAGGTATTTAGTACGGCATTACCATCAGGGGAAATATTATATTCAGATCAGTGGCTAAAAAGAGTTCCATTACATATAGATGGTAGAAAGCTATTTGTGGATCTTGTGATGTTGGAAATGCAGGAATATGAGGTAATAGTCGATATGGATTGGCTTTCCAAGTATAATGCTACTATTGACTGTGGAAAGAAAAGAGTAATTTTCTAACCTTCTGAAGAGGCTCAGTTTGTTTTCATCGGTACTCCACAAAAAACTAATGTACCTATCATCTTTGCTTTGAAGGCGAAGAAATTGTTGGACAATGGTTGTTCAGGCTATTTAGCCAACGTAATAGACACTTTCATGGAATAGCAATTGAGACCTGAACATGTACCGATAGTTAGAGATTTCTTAGAAGTGTTTCCAGAAGAATTACCAGGATTACCACCAGATAGGGAAATTGAGTTCGTTATTGAGTCATGACCTGGTACTGCACCAATATCGAAGTCACCCTATAGAATGACACCTGCAGAGTTGAAAGTACTGAAGACACAATTACAGAAACTTTTAGACAAAGAGTTCATTAGACCTAGCTATTCACCATGGGGCGCTCCAGTTTTGTTTGTCAAGAAGAAAGATGGTACAATGCGGATGTGTATTGATTACAGAAAGTTAAATAAAGTGACAATTAAGAATAAGTACCCACTTCCCAGGATTGACAATTTGTTTGACCAATTACAAGGTTTAGCTGTATTTTCCAAGATTAACTTGAGATCTGGATACCATCAGCTGAAAATTAAAGAAGAAGATGTGCCAAAAACAACCTTTCGGACCCGATACGGCCATTATGAATTCTTGGTAGTGCCATTTGGATTGATCAATGCCCCAGCAGCCTTTATGGATATGATAAATAGAGTTTTTAAAGATTATATAGATAAGTTTGTAATAGTGTTCATTGATGACATTCTAGTTTATTCACGGTCCAAAAATGAACATGAGGAGCATTTAAGACTTACATTACAGAAGTTGAAGGAGAAGCAACTTTATCCCAAGTTTAAAAAGTGTGAATTCTGGCTTGAGAAAGTTGTCTTTTTGGGTCATATAGTTTCTGGTGAAGGTATTTCAGTGGATCCAGCAAAGATAGAAGCAGTTAGTAAGTGGTCAAGACCGAAAAATGCTTCTGAGGTACGAAGTTTCCTAGGACTACCGGGCTACTATAGAAGATTTGTTGATGAATTTTCTAGGATAGCTATACCTCTCACACAACTCACTAGAAAGAATCAAAAATTTGAATGGACTGAGGCTTGTGAGAAAAGTTTCAAGAGTTGAAACAAAGATTGATTTCAGCCCCAATACTCACTATTCCGTCTGGATCACGAAACTTTGTAATTTATAGCGACGCGTCAAAGAAAGGATTGGGGTGTGTGCTAATGTAGAATGGTAAGGTAATAGCTTATGCCTCCAGATAATTGAAAGACTACGAGCAATAATATCCTACTCATGATCTAGAGTTGGCAGCAGTTGTATTTGCTCTCAAGATTTGGAGACATTATCTGTATGGGGAACATTGTAAAATATACACTGAACATAAGAGCCTCAAGTACTTTTTCACACAGAAGGAATTAAACATGAGACAAAGACGATGGTTAGAACTGGTAAAAGATTATGATTGTGAGATTTTGTACCATCCAAGAAAGGCAAATGTCGTGGCAGATACGTTGAGTAGAAAATCACATAGTAGTTTATCAGTTCTAAGGAAATTAGCAAAGCCACTTCAGGAAGATATATGTAGAGCACGGATTGAGATTATCACTGGCAAATTGGCAACAATGATATTACAGTCAACACTACTAGAAAGAATTAAACAGGGTCAATTTATAGATCCGTACTTGATAAAACAGAAGGGTGAAGTGGAAGATAGAAAGACCACTGATTTTAGTATCTCAGTTAATGGGACTATGAAGTTTAAAAACAGATTATGTGTCCCAAATGATGAAGGACATAAGAATGAAATTCTTATAGAATCTCACACTACACCGAATTCATTGCACCCAGGAACTACAAAGATGTATAATGATTTAAGAATGCATTATTGGTGGCCTGGAATGAAAACGGACGTCGTAGAGTTTGTAGCCAAGTGTCTCACATGTCAACAGATTAAAGCTAAACACCAAAGACCTGCTGGTCTGTTATAGCCACTACAGATTCCAGAATGGAAATGGGAGGAAATTACTATTGATTTTGTAGTTGGATTACCTAGAACTTCGAAACAGCATGATGCCATTTGGGTCATAGTAGATAGATACACAAAATCATCACACTTCCTTCCTGTACGCACGACCTACACTATAGATCAATTTGTAGAACTATATATTCAAGAAATTATGAGACTGCATGGTGTACCAGTCTCAATTATTTCAGATCGGGATCCGCGATTCACTTCAAAGTTTTGGGAAAGTTTGCAGCAGGCCATGGGAACCAGATTGAAGTTTAGTACAGCTTTTCACCCTTCAACAGATGGACAAATAGAAAGGACAATTCAGACTTTGGAAGATATGTTAAGAGCATGTATTTTAGATTTCCAAGGATCATGGAGTAAATACCTACCATTGATTGAGTTTGCTTATAATAACAGTTATCAAGCAACAATTGGTGTAGCTCCATATGAAATGCTATATGGTAGAAAGTGTCGATTTCCAATCCATTGGGATGAAATGGGAGAAAAGAAGTATCTTGGCCCAGAGTTGGTCAAAGAAACCACAGAGGCAATGGAAAAGATAAGAAAAAGAATGCTTGCTACACAGAGTCGACAGAAGAAATACGCTGATCCAATGCGAAGAGATGTAGAATTTGGTGTAGGGGACATGGTATTTTTAAAAGTAGCACCAATGAAAGGAGTGATGAGATTTGGAAAGAAAGGAAAGTTGAGTCCCAGATTTATTGGACCTTTTGAGATCCTTGAAAGGATTNATCAAGTATCCAGAATTATTTGGGTAAGCAAATTTTGAGGACGAAATTTTTATAAGGAGGAGGGGATTGTGACATCCAACTCCTCACATAATTAAAAGAGCCAATAATAAACATGTTCTAATTGCATATTAGGCATCTAGAAGTCATTAATACTAGTTTCATAAAAATATACTCATTCCTTATGTTATGTGCTTTTACATACATGCTATTACACTAATGATTGTCGAAGTGTCCTGATGCAGTGTAAAGGTTCAATACCCTCAGAGAGAGAGCTCGGTGTGCTAAAAGAACAAAGAATATAATTATGAAACTAATACTAAGCCTTGCAGACACAGTGCTGAACCGGACAGTGGGCACAAGACAGGGAAGGGTCTAAAGGAAATTATTTATACCGAAACATTTAAGTAAGCACAATCATATATTTAATTCATGTTATTGAGCAACATGTCATCCATTACTTTACTTACTGAGCTGTAGTTCATTATAATCTTGTGTTGCAGGTAATGATTGAGATGACAGCTTGAGCTTGTGAGTTGAAGTAGAGGCCCAACCTTGGTGTTGTACATATGGATATTTTGACCACTTGTGTGGGGCTTAGTTTGTGTATTTTAGGATGTTTTGCAGTCTCTTAATAAAGTTATTTTTAGTTCGTTTTTTTTAATACCTATTTACTATATTTTGTTTTGTAATATATGTATATACTGATCATGTATATAAGTAAAGTCAGCTATCCATAAAGTTTTAAAGAAAATAAAAAGTTCGAATTGGCCCGTATTTTGGAAAAATAATTATAGGACTATCTTCCAAAATTAACGCTTTGTAAATAGAAAGTTAATAAATTTCCACTAGTAATAGAAGGATAAAGAGGGCGTTATAACTTGATCATGGTCTCACTCTTTGTTTGATATTCTCCCGTGACATGTTCTACTATGAGTTATGAGTCGCAATGGATTCTTACATTTTTTCCTCCATTCTCCATTAATCCTCTTAGTCTGGTGAGCAGTGCTTCATATTTAGCTTCGTTGTTTGAGGCTTTAAATCTAAAATGAATGGCTAGACTTCGGGTCCCTCCTTTAGGATTTCATATCATTGTGCCTGCACCAGATCCGTCTGCTCCTACTGACCCATCCATATGAAGTAACCATATGTCCCTAGCTTCGAGCTCAAGCTTATCTAGTAGGTTCCTAGTAGGCTCTTGGTGGTCTATAGGAAGTACTAGTTTTGCGGCCTTGTTGAACTCAACTATGAAGTCTGCCAAAGCCTATCCTTTAATTACTTACCTCGGGTGGAAGCTGATCTCCAACTCACCAAGCTTGATTGCCTATTTGGCAAGTCTTCCTAAGGCCTTGAGCTTCTGGAAGATCTAGCTCAGTAGATGGTACGTCAGGATGGCTATTAGGTGGGCCAGGAAGTATGGCCTAAGTTTTCTGCTATGACTATGAGGGCTAATGCGAGCTGTTCCATATTGAGGTACCTTGTCTCCACGTCAAGGAGCAATTTTCTCACATAATATATAGAGAATTGAACTCTACCTTCGACTTTGATGAGAATTGCACTCACCACATGGTCAGAAAACGCAATGTAGACAAAAGATATCTCTTGTTTAGGGTTTTGATAGCAGTGGGGGTGACCCAAATATTGCTTTCTCGCATTCCTTAGTCCATACCATCTTTTTTCCTTTCTCTAAGGCCTAGAAGAAAGGATTACACTGATAAGGCCGCCACCATCCCAATCAGCCCTTTGAATCTCCTTCACCTTGTTAGGCCAATTCATTCGTTGCAGAGCCTCGATTTTGGCAGAGTTTAATTCTATTCTGTGGTGGTTTACCATGAACCCAAAGAACTTCCTGGGTGCACTCTGAAGGCACACTTTATAGGGTTCGACCTCATCTAGTAATTCCTTAGTATGTCGAATGTCTATCGGAGATCAGGAACATGGTTGTGGGCTTTCAAGCATTTGACAAGCGTATCGTCAACATACACTTCCATGGTCTTCCCTATCAGTTTTTTGAACAACTTGTTTGCAAGCCTTAGGTACATGGCTCTTACGTACTTCTAGCCAAAGGGCATGACCTTGTAGTAGAAGAGTCCGAGGTTAGTGATGAATGCAGTCTTCTCTTGGTCGAGCTCATGCATTCTTATTTGATTGTACCCTGAATAGGCATCAGTGATGCTTAATAGTTTATGTCTTGTTGTTGCATCTATCAACTGGTTGATTCTTGGAAGGGGAAAAGAGTCTTTTAGGCATGGTTTATTAAGGTTGGTGAAGTCAATGCACACCCACTATTTCCCATTTGCCTTCTTGACCAAGACGATAATGGAGAGCCATTTTAGATAGTAAACTTCCCTTAATCCCAGGGCCAATAACTTCTTGACCTCGACATTTATGGCATCATAGCACTCCTTATTGAAGCTTCTTTTTATTTGTGACCAGCTTTACATCGGGGTCGATATTCAACCTATGCACCATAACCTCGAGATCAATTCCAGGTATATCCTTATGGGACCAAGCAAACATATCCTTGTACTCAATTAGGAAGTGCTGAAGTTCGGCCCTTTGTTCATGGGTAAGGTTCGACCTGAGATGAACCTTTTTTTTGGGGTGCTCGAGATCCATTTTGTACACTAAGAGGGCTTCTACCGGCTCGGCCGCCTTTCTATCTTCATGATCTCTGGGAATAGGTTTGCCGAGCACCCACATGCTCCCTGGGTCAAGGAGCTTAATGTCCTCTACTTGGTACATTGTGTTGCAGTCAGGGGGTTGAGACATGCTAGGGCCTCTATTCTTCTCGAGGAGCGAGGCTGAGGTCGCGTAGCACACGCGAGCCTAGGCTTGGTCTCCACATACCTTTTTTGTAGGGAATTTCATTAAGACATGATACATGGAAATGACCACCTTGAGGGTATTGAGGGTCGGCCTCCCTATCATGGAATTCAGAGCTTTCTTACCCTTTGTTTCTTTGCATTTCGATAATACTCTTTCAACATAGGTGCGCAGATGTCAATTTTGGACTAGCCTTTCTATTTGCACCTTCAACTTGTAGTAGTCATTAGTAGTGTGCCCATGGTCTCAATGGAAATTGCAAACCTTGTTCTTATCCCTCTTTCTTGAGTCACCGCGAATTGGATCAGGGAATTAGAGCATGCCTCCAACTTTGATCTCTATCAAAACCTATTCGGGGGACTTTGTGAGGGGGGTAAAGGATTTAAACTTGCTTGCATAGGAGGATCTGCTGCCAGCCCTCAGGTCCAGGGCTTTGCTTTTCTTATCCCCAGGTTTGGAGGCCTCGGGTCGTCTTCTTTTACTCTGTCCTCTCCCTTCTTCCATCTCCCCCTTGGTTTGCCTAGACTTCTTGTACTCTTCGAGGGTAGCCTCTTTATTGATCTCATCCACCAAGTCAGTGTACACCTTAGGGGTGTGTTTTGTTAGGTACCATAAGAAATCCCAATCTTGAAAGCCTTCTTTGTAGTATTCCTTGATGGTCTCATCCGATAGCCCTTTTATCTGAAGAGCCATCCTTCTGAACTGAGCAATATAGTTAGTGTTTCATTCTTTTTCTGCTTGACATTCCTCAAATAGAGTTTTCCCTTCTTGGACATGGATCTGGTGAACTTATCTAGGAACTTTTCAGTTAGTTGTCGAAAACTGGAGATGGATCTGGGTTCAAGTGTCATATACCATGCATTAGCTATCCCTAAGAGTGAAAGGGGGAATCCCTTGCAGAGTATAAGAGAAAAAAAGACGGAAAAGAAAAGAAATAAAGGAAGACAGTACAGAGAAGAAAGGACGAACGAGAAGGAGTACTAGCAGCATGGAGCTCGATCTACCATTATCCAGCTAGATTTTTCCTTACCTTCTTGAATCTTCTTTGTATTTAATTTCTTTTTCGTATCTTGAACTTTCTGTAATCTATGAATTACTGTGAGTTGCTGATTTTTGAGCCCCAGAACATGAGCTAAGTTTTTCTTAGCTGGGATATTGATGAATCTAAGGTTGTAACGAAGGATTAAATGTTGTTTTAAGTGCTTATGGTAATTTCCTCTTGTTCACTCAAGTGAGCTTTATCATTAATTCCTATTATTATTTGGCCACCAATATTTAGGATAAATAAACTAGGATTAATTCTGGAAAGTTTAATTTTAGTTGGATCTAACTTGACTGATACATGATTCAAGGGTCTTTTTAATGGATTCCTAAATTAGTAATGATATAGGAATATATCGTTACCATGTATAACCCATTGAAAATCAATGCTATAAAGGAAGTATTGAGAACTGGATCAGTATAGGAATATGTTAAATCTGGTTTGAAGAACTTAAAACATAATAAATTTGGAAGAGTATTATGTATTGATGGAATTTTCTATTACTGGAGTGAATTTTGCCATAAACATTGTTACAACAATTGTACCCAGATTTGTAAATGAGGAGGATTCAATCATCCCAGCTTAATATATCTATTCATTTACAATCTCTTGTTTAGGTCATATTGTTTTATGTTTGGAATTTACATTTTTTTATTTTGCATCTGTCTTTTCTTATAATTTCTTAATTCAGCTTATTTGATATTAGTTTTATCCAACTAATTTTATTAATCAATTCCTATGGAGACGATAGTCAACTCATTACTATATTACTTATTCGGCACGTGCACTTGCTTAGCAATTATAAAATAATGCCAACAAGTTTTTGGCGCCATTTCTGGGGATTGAGATAACTAAAATTATTTGTAGAAAACTAATTTGTTTTTCTTGCCTGTGGTTGTGCTTACAGGAACTTATACTCTTTATATGAATAATCAGCAAGAACAAGAGTTAGTGCCCTTAGATCCTGAGATTGAAAGAACATTTCGAGCAAGGAGAAGGGAACAACAATAAGGGTTAGCTGGTTTAAGAGGAATGGCTGAAGTTGCTGATGCTAATAATGCTATAGCAATGGCAGATAACAGGGACAGAGCAATCAAAAAGTATGCTATTCCTATTCTCAATGGGCTTAATCCTGGCATTGTTAGGCCTGAAATTCAAGCACCTCAGTTTGAATTGAAACCGGTGATGTTTCAAATGCTCCAAACTGTGGGGCAATTCAGTGGGGTACCCACAGAGGATCCACATCTTCACCTCCGGTTGTTCATAGAAGTGTGTGATTCATTCAAACTACAAGGAGTCACAGATGAAGCTTTAAGGCTGAAACTATTCCCATACTCTTTACGAGATAGAGCGAGAGCATGGTTGAACTCAATACCCCCAGATTCGGTGGCCACATGGAATAACTTGGCAGAGAAATTTTTGATGAAATATTTCCCACCAACTAAAAATGCTAAGCTCCGAAATGATATTATTTCTTTTCAGCAGTTGGATGGGGAATCTTTATATGAATCATGGGAGCACTTTAAGGAATTGCCAAGAAAATGCCCACACCATGCAATCCCTCATTGGATCCAAATAGAGACATTTTATAATGGCCTCAATGCTCATACTCAGTCAATGGTGGATGCTTCGGCTAATGGTGCTCTTCTTGCAAAGTCCTATAAGGATGCTTATGAGATTTTAGAGCAAATGGCCAATAATAACTATCAATGGCTGACTGAAAGAGTTGATGTAGGAAGGCGTGTTGCTAGAATTCATGATGTTGATGCAGCTATAGCCTTGACAGCTCAAGTTTTATCGCTGTCCAATATCCTGAAATCTATGAATATGGCTGCTGGAGCAACTGCAAATCAATCGGCTGCAATTTCTTGTGCTTATTATGGTGAGGGGCATTCATTTGACAGTTGTCCATCTAACCCTGCTTCAGTATGTTACATGGGGAACTATAACAAGAACAACAATACATTTTCAAACACGTACAACCAAGGATGGAGGCATCATCCTAATTTTTCATGGAGCAACCAAGGAGCTACTTCAGATACAACTCCAAATAGACCAGCCTATCCACCTAGTTTCCAACATCATTTACCACAGCAACAACAGTATCGGAAATAGCAATACCCAGAGCGATCTAACTCTATGGAAGCTTTATTGAAGGAGTATATGGTGAAAAATGACAGTATAATTCAGAATCAGTCCGCAATGATTCAAAGCCAAGTAGCCTCACTCAGAAACTTGGAGAATCAAATGGGGTAGTTAGCTAATGCCTTGAATAGTAGGCCCCAAGGTTCTTTGCCAAGTAATACAGAAAATCCAAGATATAAGAGTAAAGAGCATTGCAAAGTGATCTTATTAAGGAGTGGGAAAGAGTTGAAAGGGCCTGAGCTAAGGTTTAAATAATCAGGAGAGCCCTCTTCAATCCAAGGAGAAAAGGATAAGGAAGATAGAGTGGAAAATATAACAAAGCAAATAGCTGAAAAAGAGAAGCCTGCTACAGCATCGCTACAGCAAGACTACCCAGAAAAGCAAAATAATAGACCACCGCCACCTTTTCCTCAACAATTCCACACGTAGTAGTAAGACAAGCAATTCAACAAATTTTTGCAGGTTTTAAAGCAGCTACATATATACCACTCGTGGAAGCTTTCGAACAGATGCCAAAGTATGTCAAATTCATGAAGGACATCCTCTCCAAGAAAAGAAGATTGGAAGAGTTTGAAACAGTGGCACTGACCAAAGAGTGCAACTCCATCTTGCAGAGTAAAATCCCTCCTAAACTTCAAGAACTTGGAAGCTTTACAATACCATGTTCTATTGGTGATACCTATTGCAGAAAAGCCTTGTGTGATCTAGGAGCAAGCATAAACTTGATGCCCATGTCAGTTTTCAGAAAGTTAGGAATTGGAGAAGCAAGACCAACTACAGTTACTCTTCAACATGCAGATAGATCTTTTGCTCACCCTGAAGGAAAAATCGAAGATGTTTTAGTTCGGGTGGACAAGTTCATATTCCCTATGGATTTTATTGTGTTGGATTATGAGGCTGACAAGGAAGTGCCTATAATCTTAGGCAGGCCGTTTCTTGCTACTAGAAGGACATTGATTGATGTGCAAAAAGGAGAACTCACTATGCGAGTTGATGATGAGCAGGTTACTTTCAATGTGTTCAAGACTATGCGATTTACAGATGAAATAGAAGAGTGTTGAGCCATCAATGTGTTAGATTCACTTGTGCTGAAGCAATTCTAGGAAACTTATGATAACAATCTGATTTCAGTATACACCAAGGCCGATTTTGATGAAAAAATTGAAGAAGAGAGCTATGTACCATGGGTGGACACAAAGTATTCACTTGCTAGACCGGGGAAGCAATTTGAATCTCTTGAATTATTGGAGAGGAATTTCAAACATTCTAACCCATTAATTGAAGAACCCCCAGTTGTGGAGTTGAAACCACTGCCCTCTCACTTGAAATATGCATATTTGGGTGACTCAAACACGTTACCAGTAATTATTTCTTCAGCTTTGAGTTTGGGGTAAGAGCAGTAATTAGTTGCAGCACTTCGAAAGTTTAAGAAGGCCATAGGATGGACCATTGCCGATATCAAAGGAATCAGCCCTACAATCTGTGTGCATAAGATTCTGCTGGAAGATTGTTTCAGTAATTCTGTGGAGCAGCAGAGAAGAATGAACCCAATTATGAAGGAAGTTGTGAAGAAAGAGGTGATCAAGTGGCTGGATGCAAGGATAATTTATCCAATTTTAGACAGCTCTTGGGTCAGCCTAGTTCAGTGTGTGCCTAAAAAGGGAGGCATAACAGTTGTAACTAATGACAATAATGAATTAATTCCCACAAGAACAGTAACTGGCTGGAGGATGTGCATGGACTATAGGAAGCTCAATAAGGCTAGAAGAAAAGATCATTTCCCACTACCGTTCATTGACCAAATGCTTGATAGACTTGCTGGCAAGAAATATTACTATTTCTTGGATGGATACTCAGGTTACAACCAGATTGTAATAGCACCAGAGGATCAGGAGAAGACAACTTTCACCTACCCTTATGCAACTTTTGCCTTTAGAAGAATGCCATTCGGTCTCTGCAATGGTCCAGCAACATTCCAGCGATGCATGATGTCTATTTTCAGCGATATGATGGAAAAAACCCTTGAAGTTTTTATGGATGACTTTTCTGTATTTGGGGAATCCTATAATGATTGCTTGCTGAATTTAGAAAAGGTGTTAGAGCAATGCGAAGAAAGTAACCTGGTCCTAAATTGGGAAAAATGCCACTTTATGGTGCAAGAAGGCATTGTATTGGGTCATAGAGTTTCCAAGCACAGCATTGAAGTGGACAAGGCAAAAGCTGAAGTTATTGAGAAGTTGCCACCACCAACGTCAGTCAAGGGCATTAGAAGTTTCTTGGGACACGCAGGTTTTTACAGAAGATTCATAAAGGATTTTTCAAAAAATTTCAAGCCATTGTATACTTTGCTGGAGAAAAACAGATCTTTTGAATTCAATGAAGAGTGTATGCAAGCATTCTTGGAGCTGAAACGAAGACTCATTTCTGTCCCAATTATAGTAGCTCCGAATTGGTCTTTACCATTTGAGCTGATGTGTGATGCAAGTGATTATGCAGTTGGAGCTATATTGGGACAGAGAAAAGAGAAGGTATTCCATTCTAATTACTATAGTAGCAAGACTTTATCTGATGCTCAACTGAACTACACCACTACCGAGAAGGAGCTCCTAGCTATTGTTTTCGCCTTTGATAAATTCAGATCCTATCTTGTAGGAACAAAGGTCACTGTTTATACAGATCACTTAGCAATCAAGTATCTTATTGCAAAGAAGAATGCTAAACCGAGATTGATCAGATAGATACTGTTACTGCAAGAGTTTGATTTGGAGATAAAAGATAGGAAGGGTTCTGAGAATCAAGTTGCAGATCACTTATCAAGAATGGAAGTAGGAGTTGCAAAGGAGATTAAAGAGCCCATTCGAGAAATATTCCCAGATGAATAGCTTTTAGTTATATAGCAGGTGAGTACTCCATGGTATACAGACCTTGCTAATTATTTAGTAAGTGGATTACTTCCACCTGAGATGAACAGCCAGCAGCGAAAGAAATTTTTCCATGATATAAAAGTGTACTGTCGAGATGAACCTTACTTTTACAAGCAATGTGTAGATCAGATTTTGTAGAGGTATGTTCCTAGTAAAGAAATTTATAGCATCCTATATCATTGCCATTCATCTCCATATAGGGGACATTTTGGAGGTTTTAGAACAGCTGCTAAGGTCTTACAATCAGGTTATTATTGGCCAACCATCTTCAAGGATGCTCATGAATTTGTCAAGACTTGTGATAGGTGCCAAAGAACTGGGAACATCTCACAAAGACATGAAATACCCTTAAACAATATTCTGAAAGTTGAGTTATTTGATGTATGGGGAATAGATTTCATGAGACCATTTCCTCCATCTTTTGGGAATCTTTACATCTTGGTAGCTATAGACTATATGTCTAAATAGGTGGAAGCTTCAGCATTTCCCACAAATGATTCCAAGATAGTGATGAAGTCCTTGCATAAGAATATTTTCACATGTTATGGTACTCCAAGAGCCATCATTAGTGATGAAGGAACACACTTTTGTAGCAAGCAGTTTGAGAATCTTTTGGCCAAATATGGGGTAAGGCACAAGATAGCTACATCATACCATCCGCAGACAAGTGGCCAAGCAGAAATTTCTAATAGAGAGATCAAAAGAATTTTGGAGAAGGTTGTAAATCCAACTAGGAAAGATTGGTCGACAAGGCTTAATGATGCTCTTTGGGCCTACAGAATAGCCTTCAAAACACCGTTGGGGATGTCTCCATATAGGCTAGTCTTTGGGAAAGCATGTAACTTGCCAGTGGAGCTAGAGCACCAAGCATATTGGGCGATAAAAAAGCTCAACATGGACCTTCAAGCTACTAGGAAAACACGGCTGCTACAACCAAATAAGATGGAAGAATTTCGGATGTGTGCTTATGAGAGTGCTAAGTTCTACAAAGATAAAACAAAATATTGGCATGACAGAAAAATCCAACAAAGGAGCTTTGAACCTGGATAGCAAGTGTTGTTGTTTAACTCCAGATTGAAGCTGTTTCCTGGTAAACTAAAGTCCAGATGGTCAGGTCCGTTCAAAGTTGCTAAGGTTTACCCATATGGTGCTGTTGATTTACTGGAGGAAAACTCAGGTCTCTAATTCAAGATCAATGGCTAGAGGTTGAAGCATTATTAGGGAGTTGAGTTTGATAGAGGGAAGACCTCGATCACTTTGCAAGAGCCATGATTGAGCTAGCAGTCAGGCTGATGACTCTAAACTAAGCGCTCAGTGGGAGGTAACCCACTACATATTACTTCTCTCTATTTCTTTTAATTCTTTTCTTCTTTTAATTCCATTATGTTCTTCTTTTATATATTAAAAAAAAGGGTTCAGGAAGAACAATGAGGTGTTTAATTTAACTTTTAAATTATGGCTAATTCTGATGCAAGGAAATGTGCTTAACAGTGGAGACAAGAGAGAAAGCAGAAGTTCAGGAAGGATTATTGGTATTCCAATGCAGAACGGCAGATTCCCATGAAATGACAAATTGCTACAGCAACAGAATTAGTGTTATATATTTGCTACAGCAACAGACCCAGTTCCAAACTATTTAAAAAAATAAATAATTAATTAAATAAATATATATATATGGGTTACAGTTTTTGGGCAGTAGTTCTGACACGTGTGGGAATGGAGTCTTCCATGAAGCCACTATCAGCCCACGATACATGTTTTAAAAAAAAAAGTGGGATAATCGTCTCTTTTTCTTTTCAAACCCTAGCCCCACACAATCTCCTTCAACAGCAACTTCACTTAAGTTTCTACCTCACCAAATCTCCTTTCCATTGATGGCTGCTAGAAATTCCAGTAAGGGGTTTCATTTTCACTCAAGTTTAGAGGAGAAAATTCTGCTGTATACGAGAAGTGGGAATCAAGCGAGTAGCTCGTAAAGCCTCCAAAGTAGTCAAGTTCAAATCTAAAGCAGCCGAAACAAGGTATGAAGAGAACATTCAAAATCGGCCTCTAAGTGTCGAAAAAGGGTTCGTGGGGGACAATAGTAAGCCACTAGGGCAGCCACCATTCATTGCAGATGTCATCATCCAACACAACTGGCAGCTATTCTGCGCTCATCCAGAAGACCCGATTGTGCCTCTAGTTCGCGAATTCTACGCCAACCTGACTAATCCAGACGATGACACCATGTACGTTAGAGGAGTTCAGGTACCCTTGAGCGCGGAAGCCATAAATACCATCTTTGGTTTGGGGGATCCGGTAGATGAGCACTCTAAATTCGTCGAAGACATCATAGAACCTGAACTAGCCACGGTGCTAGAGACGGTTGCTATAGCAAGAGCTGAATGGAATGTCTCATCCCAGGGTGCCTACACATGCCTTCGGAGCTCACTGAACCCACCTGCAAAAGTTTGGTACAATTTTCTAAAATCTCATTTGCTACCCACCACACATGGCAAAACAGTTTCTAAGGAGCATGTGTTGCTATTGTACTCCATGTTGACTGGTAAATCTATCAACGTGGGTCGGATGATTCATAGGGAAATTTGTGCATGTGTTGCGAGAAAATCGGGGGCTCTATTTTTCCCATCTCTAATTACCAGGATATGTCGTAATGCACGTGCTCCTTACCTGGTAAATGAAGAAAAGCTGCACAATACGGGCGAAATAAATGCCATTGTTGTGGCCCGAATTGCCCAAGAAGGACTAGCCGAGCCTTCCCATCGACCCTCATCAAGCAGACCTGCAGCAGCATCCAGCAGCAGCACCACCACTGAGACCCTGCAGCAGCTAAAATCCCTGGAGCAGCGCATAAGTCAACAGGAGGTTCAACAGTACCAGCTGATGACAATGCTGCAACAAATTCACCAGCAGCAGTGGCAATTCTGGGCATATGCAAAGGAACGGGACAATGCCTTAAAGAAGTCCCTACAGAAGAATTTCACAAACTCATTCCAATTTTCCCTGCATTTCTAGAAGAAATACTCCAGGATTTGGACGATGAGCACATGGCAGAATCTGATGAAGATGGATCTAGTGGAGCTGCAGCGTAATTGTGACAGGGAGTTTTCACCTCTTTACCCTCTCTTTTTATTTCCTTATTTGTTCTTTTATTTTGTGTTGCAGTGGGGACACTGTTTGTTTTTAGGTTTGGGGGTGTTTTATCTGATTTTATTTCTTTTATGTGTTTTGTGCGGTTGTCTGTTAATATCTGTTTGTGTTCTGTTGCTCTAGTGTGCTATAGTATTATAATCGTATAAAACTCTTACTACTTTAAAATTTTCAACTTATGAGATGAATTGCTATAAATTAAATATTGGGGATATTTGTTTTAGCTTGGTGTTATATGTGAAATTTCCAATTTTTTTTATGCACTAGAGCTATGGATTAGAGGCCTTTAGGAAAACTTAAGAAATCTTGAATAAATGTGAGGGCTTAAGGTCTAGAAATGAATTTTGTGAATCTTTCGAAGAAAAATGTAGGAGACTAAACATGGAGGACTTAGTGTAGGCATGATACATTAAAAGTAAAAATGAGCTTAATTTTGGGGGAGTAAAAAAAAAATGTTATGAAAAATAAATACTCCACTATTTTGAATTACTTAGTAACCAGGGGTAACATGAGCTCCATGTATACCTTTGCGTCAAACAGTATTTTGGAATATGAGTATACCTCGGAAACTCTGAAAGTGACTTTGCTAAGTAACTGGGTGCCTTCATCACCAATGTTGGCATTTGCGTAAAAAGGCATTGTGACATCTGAGTGTAAAAATAGAGTTATTTGGTATGTTTTTGAGTCTTGGGATAGCTGTTTTAAAGGATCAACTTGTCTAGTTTAAGTGTTTTTCTTTATTTTATTTTTATCTGTGATGTTTTCGATGATTACAATTAAATATAGTCAATATCTATTTTTTTTTTTTTTTGTTTTGTTAATTTCTAGTAAAAATGCTGAAATTAGGACTTGAATTCTGATGAATTTAAATGGCCATATCTTTGAAGGAATGCTGAACTTAAGTAAAAGCTGGAAGTAACTTTGCTGCAGCAACGCGCTGGAGCAATACTGAACAGCAGAATTCTTTTTCCAGCTGACATCTTTTATGCACAACTGGTGCTGACAGCTAATATTAAATACCAGCTAAGGGAAAATGAAGCAAAAGTGGTCCTTACTCCATATTTGGCTGACACGTGTGTTAGGGTACCTTACCTACTCTGATATAAAAGGAAAATGTACTGTAGGAAGGAAGGAGAGGATGGCTGACCAGAGAAAAAAAAGACGGAAAAGAAAAGAAAGAGAGGAAGATAGTACAGAGAAGAGAGGACAAAGGAGAAGGAGTACTAGTAGCAGGGAGCTCAATCTACCATTATTCAACTAGATTTTTCCTTACCTTCTTGAATCTTCTTTGTATTTAATTTCTTGTTCGTATCTTGAACTTTCTGTAATCTATGAATTATTATGGGTTGCTGATTTTTGAGCCCCAGAACATGAGCTAAGTTTTTTTTAGCTGGGATATTGATGAATCTAAGGTTGTAATGAAGGATTAAATGTTGTTTTAAGTGCTTATAGTAATTTCCTCTTGTTCACTCAAGTGAGCTTTATCATTAATTCCTATTATTATTTGGCCACCAATATTTAGGATAAATAAACTAGGATTAATTCTGGAAAAGTTAATTTTAGTTGGATCTAACTTGACTGATACATGATTCAAGTGTCTTTTTAGTGGATTCCTAAATTAGTAATGATATAGGAATATATCATTACCATGTATAACCCATTGAAAATCGATGCTATAAAGGAAGTATTGAGAACTGGATCAGCATAGGAATATGTTAAATCTGGTTTGAAGAACTTAAAACATAATAAATCCGGAAGATTATTATGTATTGATGGAATTTTCTGTTACTGGAGTGAATTTTGCCATAAGCATTGCTGCAGCAATTGTACCTAGATTTGTAACCGAGGAGGATTCAATCATCCCAGCTTAATATATCTATTCATTTATAATCCCTTGTTTAGGTCATGTTGTTTTATGTTTGGAATTTACATTTTTTTTATTTTGCATCTGTCAATTCTTATAACTTCTTAATTCAGCTTATTTGACATTAGTTTTATCCAACTAATTTTGTTAATCAATCCATGTGGAGATGATACTCAACTCATTACTATATTACTTGTTCGGAATGTGCACTTGCGTAGCAATTATAAAATAATGCCAAGAGTGTTGCCAAGTCTTCAATCAGCTTTTAGGTAAGGTCTTCTTCAACTGTCGACTGCTTAGGTGCTTCCTCACAAATCTACCACTTTATTGGCCTCGAGCTCTATTTCTCTCGAGACAATTTCTCAGGTTTTCCAACCCCTTGGCATTGAGAACTGTCCTCGGGTCTCCTGAGTTTATTTCTTCTTGCTCGGTGCCTTCATACCTAAGAGTGCGTTAGATTGATATGCCCCCTGGCTCGAGTAGACGAAGAAGTTGCTCTACCTCTGCTTTGGGTTTAACCTATCAATTTTCTTTTCCTTGTTCGACCACTAGTCTGAAGGCTTTTCGACTGCTCTTTAGTTTCATTCGTCTGGCGACCCTGCCCTTCATCATCGTGCCTAGAGGTATTGCGAACTACAAAAATCTAGTTGGGACACAGGATGATAACCTCCAAAGGGTTAGGCTTTGGAGGAGCCAACCCTAAAGGTCGTCCCTTGACATTGGCTTGCACCCTAGTAACATCGTCTTAGCGGGATGATAGCCAGTCAGATGCGGTTAGCCTCTTTGAGTAAGGTCGTGGGATCATTTTGAGTGGCTATCTAGGCGAAGTTTGATGGAAGGTTCCCATTGCAAATGGCATTTGGCACCTCTATAAGGTTTTCAATCTAACCAGACTATTTTAGCCTATTTCTAGTTTGACATAGAGGTTCCATGTTGTAGGCTTCCTGGATCGACCAGTGGGATTGACCTGAAGAGCCACTAGGCCTCCCTTCCTCCCATCATCCGCGTTCTTCGCTTGACCTTATGACACTACCCTCAGGCTGGTCTCTAGTCAGCATATGACAGTTAGTCATAAGGTTACTAGATGGGTCTTGGTTGTGAACTAACACAGGGCTCTCATTCTAGCGCTAAACTGTTGATTCAAAATTTTTTCCTGACAATATAGAGGAGTGTGAGAGCAAAACTTATTACCAGTCATTACTGAAATTTGGGTCAAAACTCCCTCTCTGCAGGCTTGGTTCAAACTTGAGAGCATGGAGTTACCCTCTCTCTTGACCTCGGTGTCCTGAGGTTGTAATTTTTTTGGGGGGAGTGCTAGGCACCAGTGTGGTACTTGCCAAATAATCTTTAAAGCTTAATTAGCAATTGGAGTTTTGTTAAGGAATGGTCTCTAGTGGAAAGCTATCATTGGGAGAAATAGATATAAAGAAAGAGTAGGGCAGAGTTTCGACCTTCCAACTTTCACCTTCCTTCTTCGGCGTGGCGATTAGTGAGCTTTATATAGGCAAATTCACAACACATCAGCATTGTTTGACCATCTTAGGAAGAAAATGTAGTCCCCCTAGCCCTTGATCCTTGTGCAATTAATATGGTGACCTATATGGCCGTAGTGATTTAATTATTAACATATCCTCATCTTCCTACAAGCTAGGTCGGGAGCCACTAATGGTTATCGGTGCTATAGGTGTAAGTGCATCCCATGCTTTATAGGGTTCAGAGTAGTTATGGGCCACTGACGGCCCAAACTAGTGGTCAAGAAATCTGTGAATCTCGAGGTGCATCGAGATGTCTAGGCATCTCGCCTATAAGTTCAAGCTACCTGCCTGGTTACGGCTTCTTGGTTGTGGGACCAAGCAGACCTCTTGGTCGAGGCCTTTTGGTCATGAGGTTAGGTTGCCCTCTTGGTTGAGGCCTCTTAGACACGGCCTCTTGGTCGAGACCTCTTTGTTGTGACCTCTTGGTTGAGGCCACTTGTTCTCGGGGTCAAACAACCCTCTTGATCGCAAAGTCAGTCTACCCTCTTGGTATTACGGTCGGACTGCCCTCTTAGCTACGAGGTCTAATCACCCTCTTGGTCGCAAGGTCAGTTGCCTCCAGGATCCTCTCTCTTTGTTCTCAGGTCTTGTACTTGGCGATAAAAATCACCCATAACAACCATTATTTTCCATATGTCTAGCTTTAAATCATCCTTAGCTTACTAACCGTATTACTAGTCATTCCCATGCACCCAAGTTTAGACAAAATTAGTGAATCCTAGCTTAGAAAATGAGTCATACTTTGACTTATAAATCGTAATCTGGTAGAACCTAGCCTCATAACTAATCATTGAATATAAAAATAAGTCAATTAGACTCTAGCCTTGTTTTACCACTCCAATTTAAATAAAAATATAGACACACTTAGGCTTTTTCTACCATATATTCACATCCTAGTTTAGGCTTTTTCTACAACATAATCACATACTAGTCTAATTGTTTGCTGGACACAGGTGGCAAAGCAAGTCTATATGTAACATCTCCAACTTTGTTAAGTATCTCAAAAGGACCTATATATCTAGGACGTAGTTTTCCTTTCTTCCCAAACCTCATTATTTCTTTTATAGGAGCAATTTCAAGGATACTTTATCTCTAACGTTTAATTCTAGTTTTCTTTTTTGAGGAACTGAATAATGTTTCTGTCTACTTTGAGCAGCTAATATCCTTTTTGGAATCTTTTCTACTGCAATATTCATCTCTCTTATTAATTCTAGACCAATAAATTTTCTCTCTCCCATCTCATCTCAATGGATAGGAGATCTATACTTTCTTCCATATAATCTTTCAAATAAGGGCATTTTAATGGGAGTTTGGTAACTGTTATTATTAACAAATTCTATAAGTGGCAAGTATTTACTCCAAGATCTATAAAAATCTAACATGCAAGCTCTGAGCATAACTACAAGGGTTTCTATAGTTCTCTCTAATTGTCCATCAATTTGAGGATGAAATACAGTACTAAATGCTAATTTTGTACCCATTGCCTCTTGAACACTCCTCAAAAATTTTAAAATAAATCTAGAATCTCAGTCAGAAATGATAACTTTTGGAATACCATGTAATCCTACAATCTCCTGAATATATAATCAAACAAACTGGTCCAAATTATATATTATTCTAATCAGAAGAAAATGAGATGATTTGATATATCTATCTACAATCATCCAAATAACTGTCCCTTATTTGTCTTAATAAGTCCAACAACAAGATCCATTGCAATCTTTTCTCACTTCTATTGTGGTATTTTCAAAGGCTTTAATTTCTTTCAGGTCTTTGATGCCATCTTTGACTTTCTACTTTTTCAAATTAGTGACATCTTCAGATTTCGGCAGTATAACTGTGTCGCCACCTACAACCTCCTGTATATCATGACCTTGCATGTATGACTCCATGTAGGGTACCCATGTGCTGTAATTTTTGTTGCTAAGTTGCTTAATACTATTGACATCGTGAAGATCATTCATCGTGTTGGCAGTATCTTAGTAATACCAAAAAAGCTTTGTCTTAGACAACAAACTTACAGAATCTCAGACTACTCACGACACGAAAAAACTCCCTCAATAATAATATCAAGATATCTTTTCTAATATAGAAGATTAGTCAAAACTATAACCACAAAGCATACTTAGAATTTAAAGAGTTCTCACTACCTAGCTCTAATACGAATTTAATACGAATTGTTAAACACAACACTACTAGACACACAATAAAAATATTATTAATATTACAATAATAGTTCATATATCAAGATCATTCAAAAGAGAAAAATACAAAATTAATATTGAATACTCTCAAAATAGCGCTCAACACTCAAAGACTACTTCTTATTGCACTAAGGCTTATTGCCTTGTAAAAGCCTTGCTTGATTCAAAGAATTAGACCTCTATTTATACAGGAGGTAGGCTTATAATGTTCACACATCTAAACAAACTCCTTTAACTATCACCACAAAAATACAAATAATTAAACACCACACATTGCACCTTCACTAACATACACTAAAAATCTGCTCCTGACTTAAGAAGCTTCAAGATTAATGTAGTGTGGGCTTATTGGGTTGGACTTCATTGGGCTTAGATTAAGCCATTGGGCTGGTGTCGTTTCTCCGACAACTATAGCAACCCAGAGTTTGAGAACTTCTATTCTTTGAGTGGACAGGGATACTCATTAGGAGTAGAATAAATAATGTGCAAGATCACTGACTTTTTGCAACTACACACCTAAACATAGGATAAACAGCTGGTATTTGGTGTCCAAATCAGAATCCTTTGAACAATAAAGGTAATGCAAAAATTGGAGTTCGGAAGCTAGAACTTTATGAGATTTTAGACTAGAAGTACTTGAAGGCTGATTTAAATATATCATATTGGGGACTTCTTATAAAATATGTTGAGATAAAGTAAGGATTACAAGAGTATTAACACAAGTAGAACTTACAAAAGTTAAATAAATGTACTACGAAGTTGCGTAAAGACTATCGTCCCTAACATGCAACATGCTCATTAAAAGAATATTTTTTAGTAAAATAAAAGGAACATAGTATGTCAAGACCCAAATCCCGGGCTAGTTGCAGAAGGGGAGTTTCAATTTTTTTTTCAGTGGACCTATTCCACAGTTCGTAGCTACCAATAAACACAGACTGAAAAATTTTAAGAAAAACCAAATTCTTAAATAGTTTACTGAGCATCATCATCCATACCTCTATATCACACTAAAATGGCATATATCATTACAGACATTTTCAAATTAACATACTTAACAAGAATGCTAGTAATATCCAAATATTTTACAAGACTTAAACTTGAGTCTCGTATTTACACTCCTAGCATTATCAAGTCTCAAGTTACGAATAAAAGATAACTTCTTATTCTGCGGATTGACCGTCAATGTCACACTAAACACAACCTATAGAGAAAGAAGGGGGATTAGCATAAATTGTCCAGTAGGTTACCCAGTTTTTCTTTTTGGAAAAATCTTTTTAGTAATTCTCAATACAACTACATTGTTAGTAGTTCTAAAAAGTATTTTAATAAATATGGAGCATTTGAGACATATATAGAAAATCTTTACAGAAAATCATGCTCAAATAAAAACCATATATATATCCATGTTAAAACAGATAGAAAACTATAAGAAAACAAGCATAGTGCACATCTGCATGGTTAGTAATACAGGAAAGTATTTCTATAAATATCAAGTATTTAAACCATTTATAGAAAACCATGCTAAAATCAAAACTAGATATCCAGGTTAAAACATATAAAAGTCTCAAGTAAATTAGTATAATGCACATCACATAAACCAACACATCACATGAGTCCTCATCCTCTCTTCACAACTAGAGAAACTTATACTACATATATTGAGTGCTCTCTGCCTGACATCTATCTCTAAAAACCCAGAGGGATACCCATGTGTCAAACCCTACCGAACCGAAGGGGCACCGAATGACTACGCCTACCGAATGGAGAAAGTCAAAAAACAAACCCCGTGTAGGTTTACAAGATCTCACCGAAGGCAGGTGTACTAGTCTGCCTACTAAAATACTGTGATGTCTAAGACGACTCTCATGCCTGATCGTATGAAATATACAATATATATAAAGTCTCAAACAACCATACAGTGGTTTGACGTCCTAGACATGCTCTGATTTTTAATTAAAATCCATTTTGTACTTTAAAAATCCAAAGTACAGTTTCCATGGCTTTACCAAATTCCAAGTATAAAAACTTGTACAAAACTATATTTAAAAATATCTAGAGCAGTCTACAATGTTTCAGAAATTCATAGTTCATCAAAATATCTATTCAAATAATTCAATTTAATAAAATCACGAAATTTCATTTTTCAAGATAAATTCCAATTTCAATGAAAATAATAAAAAACAAGGAAATTGAATCCCCTACCTCGAAATAGTAATTATGCTGAGCTAATGATGCTAGAAATATCCTCAATTAATCACCGGGTTTATTGGATAGTTATTCTCGAGTCTTGTCTCGTTCACTTGAAAAGTTGGATAGAGAAACAGATGTCACCACTGAATTTAGAACACCCAAAAATGTTGGTTTAGATATAAAATTCGTCGAAAACGGGTCCCGGTACAGAACCGGCCCGTGGCACGCAAAACGATGCAATTCACGAGCTATTTCTCAATTTTCGTGCCACTTCGGAAAATAGTGATATTTTATATCAAACTTCATATCCTGACCTCACTGAGTCCAAATTCGAAGTTAGAACTCAGTTTCGAGGTCCCGAACTCTAAATGGGCTCAAAATCCGAAAATTATAAAAATAGCACATTTTGAAAATATATAGAAAAATACCACATTTTCATCCCGATAATTAACGATCTTCCGGTTATCGTTTTAACACTTAAAAATCATGAAATTTCATGTTTCAAACTCCTCTATCACGTGGTATATTTTTCTCGGAAAAAATAACTCAATTCTGAAATAATTACGAAAATATCACAAAATTTATATATTAAAATATTACTACAGTAGCCAACTTCTTACCTAAGGCGAGCTGGAGGCCGAGAGTGGTCGGAAATCAAAGCTGGAGTCGAGACGAATCCAATGGTGGAGGTGGCACGGTGATCGGACGTCGAACGGCGACACGACAGGCGAAAAACCGTTCCGGTGGCAAAATCTTCCGGCAACGATTTCTCTGGTGACAGGCGATGGTTCACGGCAGCAGTACCCGATGCTGGTTCGTCGGCATCTCCCAGTCACGACGGATGGACGCATCTAGCACGGTGGCGGACGATGGAGGCTCGGGTGAACAGTTTCCGTGGGTGTATTTTGAGGGATTTCGGTGGAGAAGAAGAGAGAAATGAGAGGTTTTTATGCAATTTTTCAAAACCTGTAGCTGTTGGACACGTGGCACAATCTGATTCGACCAAAAAATAAGTTTCTAAAATTCCACTTTGGCCCCAATTTTAAAAGATTCTCTCATTTTAGTCTCTCATTAATTACATTTTTGCTCCCAATTTGAAATTTCTTTTTCACTTTTACCCCAAATGTATCTAGACATAATCTTGTCTATTCAACACCAAATTTATTTATGATTTTTATTTAATTAATCCAAAAATACAAAATTATCAAAATGCCCTTGAAGTAAATTTACTTAATTACCCTTACAAAATTTAGGATTTTACATCCTCTCCCCCTTAAAAGAATTTCGTCCCGAAATTCGGATACTAGAGTCAAAGTACAACTTCAAGTTGGAAATTAAACAGATGAGGATATTTTTCATACATTTCTATTTCTAGCTCCCAAGTGTCTTCCTCTTCTCCATGGTGTTGCCAAAGATCCTTGACAAGTGGTATCCTATTTCGAAGCACTTTGAGCTCTCTCCCCATTATTCGAACTGGTTGTTCCTAATATGTTACGTCCTCTTGTAATGGCACTTCCACATACTGGATAACATGAGATGGATCAAGCACATACTTTCTGAGCATCGAGACATGAAAAACATTGTGCACTCAGCCCAATTGTGATGGTAGTTCCAAGTGATAGGCTACGGGCCCAATTCTAGAAGTAATTTCAAATGGTCCAATATATCTTAGAGCCAATTTGCCTTTAAGTCCAAATCTAGTGATCCCACGCCTTGGCTTCACTTTCAAGAATACTTTATCACCAACTTTGAATTCTGCTTCACGTCTCTTTGGATCCGCATAGCTTTTCTGTCGACTCTGCATGATTTTAAGTCTTTGTCGAATCTTGTTAATTTTCTCAGTAGTCTCTTATATCAGTTCTGGCCCAAGAATGACATATTCCTCAGCATCAGCCCAACACAAGGGTGATCTACATGGTCTTCCACATAATACCTCATATGGAGCCATGCCAAGACTGGTTTGATAGCTGTTGTTATAAGAAAACTCCACCAATGACAGATGATCATCTCAGCTTCCACCAAAATCCAGTACACAAGAACGAAGCATGTCTTTTAGAATCTAAATAGTTCTCTCAGATTGGCCATCTGTTTGAGGATGGTGAGCAGTACTGAGATTTAGTTCCATTCCTAAAGCTCTCTACAAAGCTCTCCAAAACTTAGAAGTAAATCTTAGGTCTCTGTCTGAAACTATACTTGATGGCACTACATGCAATCGAACAATATTATCAATATAGAGACAACTAAGCTTGTTGAGTGAAAAATCAGATCTGATCGGTATGAAATGAGCAGTTTTCGTCATACGATCAACAATCATCCAAATTATATCGGTCTTTCTTCAGGTCATAGGTAAACCCATTACAAAGTCCATGGTGATTTTATCCCATTTCCACTCTGATATGGGTAAAGGCTGTATTAGTCTAGCTGGTCTCTGGTGTTCAGCTTTAACTTGCTGACATGTCATGCACTTAGCTACAAAAGTAGCTACGTCATGTTTCATACCTTTCCACTAATACTGTCTTTTTAGGTCATTATACAACTTGGTGCTACCATGATGTACTACAAACTTGGATTTATGAGCTTCAGTGAGAATGGCCTCTCTAAGATGAGGATCATTAGCTACTGCTAGCTTGCCTTTGAAAAGCACAAATCCTTCTTTATTTGCACTCCAGCCTTCTAATTGTTCACCATTTTCGAGTTGATTCCAGATCGTTCTCAACTCTTGGTCTTGTCATTGACTTTGTTGCACAATTTGGAGAAGTGCAGGTATGGCAACAACATTACTGATGTAAGCAACATTTCCAGATTCAAAGTACAGCAAATTATAATCACCCATTGCCAATGAGTTCATCCAATCTTGAAATATAAGTGCCACTAAGGAGCTAAGCAGTTTTCTACTCAAGGCATCAGCTACAACATTAGCCGTGCCAGGATGATACTGTAGCTCAAAGTCATAATCTTCCATATACTCAACCCATCTCCACTGCCTTAGATTTAAATCCCATTGAGAGAAGAGATATTTCAAACTCTTATGGTCAGAGAATATCTCAAATTTCACACCATACAGATAACACCTCCATATTTTGAGTGCGAAAATTATTGCTGCAAGATTCAGGTCATGCGTAGGATAGTTCCTCTCATGTGGTTTCAACAGACGAGAAGCATACGCTACAACTCACCCATTTTGCATCAGAACACATCACAATCCTATCTTAGAAGCATCGATATACACCACATAAGATTCATTACTCTCAGGAATTGTAAGAACAGGTGCAATTGTCAAACTGTGCTTCAATTTTCCGAAAGCTTCTTCACAATCACTATCCCAAATAAACTTGACATTTTTCCTGGTCAGCCTTTTCAATGGTAATGCAACCCTTGAGAAGTTCTGAATAAAAAGACGGTAATACCCTGCTAAACCGAGGAAACTTCGTATCTCTGTTATATTCTTTGGTCTTTCCCATTTTAAAACAGCTTCTACCTTAGTAGGATCGACTGAGATACCTTCTTGAGAA
This sequence comes from Parasponia andersonii, assembly GCA_002914805.1. Lineage (NCBI taxonomy): Eukaryota > Viridiplantae > Streptophyta > Magnoliopsida > Rosales > Cannabaceae > Trema > Trema andersonii. The sequence goes on along the minus strand of JXTB01000564.1, from coordinate 121,918 downwards.
ATTACATACCCCAAGAATTTAACTTTTGACATTCAGAAGTCACATTTTGATCTTTTGGCATACAATTGTTGACTTCTCAAGACTTCAAGCATTGTCCTCAGATGCTCGGCACGATCCTCCCGAGTCTTGGAATACACCAGGATGCCATCAATAAAAACAACTACAAAACGATCCAAGTATGGCCTGAAAATTTGATTCATGAGGTCCAGAAAAGCTACAAGCGTATTCGTCAAACCAAAAGGTATTACCAGAAACTCAAAATGACTATAACGAGTTCTGAATACTGTTTTCAGTACATCTTCCTCTCTTATCTTTAATAGGTGATAACCTGACCTCAAGTTAATCTTAGAGAAAAATCTTGATCCACCAAGTTGATCAAACAGCTCGTCAATCCTCGGCAGAGGATACTTGTTCTTTATCGTCAACTGGTTTAACTTCCTGTAGTCCACACATAGCCTTAAAGTACCGTCAGCTTTCTTTGCAAATAAAACAAGAGCACCCTAAGGAGAAGTACTACTTCGAATGAAACCTTTAGATTCAAATCATCCAATTGTTCCCTCAATTTGTTCACCTCTACAGGATCCATGTGGTAGGCTAGAATAGAAACTGGTTGAGCTCCAGGAACAAGGTCAATACAGAACTCGATCTCCCTATCTGGTGGTAGCCCTGGTAAATCCTCAGAAAATACCTCTGGATATTCACTCGCCACCAAAAAGCATAGGTCTTGATCATAAGTTCTCTCTTCACCATCAATGGCAAACAAGTTCCCATAACACTCAAGTTTCTTCCTATCACCTAAAAAGGCTTTTAAAATAGGACTTGATTTCGAAGAATTCATTTAGGCGTGATATATTATAGGTCGTCCATCATCCCGAAAAAGAATCACTTGCTTATCATAACAATCGACGATAGCTCGATACTTGAATAACCAATCTATACTGAGAATTACATCGTATTGTTTCATTGGTAATATAATTAAATCAGCAAGTAATTCTTTACCATCAATCACCACACAACAAGATTTGCACACACTAGACAAATCAGAAACACCACCTAAAGGTGTTCCTAAAGTCAAGGCATAATCCAACTTAGAAAATTCTAATCCCAAAAGTTGAACAAACAGCAAGGATATGAATGAATGAGATACACCAGTGTCAAAACAAAATAAGTGTCCAAGATTATGAAATAAGAACCATACCATCAACAACACCTCGGCCAGTGTATTTATTGGTACCATCAGTTCTAGAAACTGCGTAAGCTTGGCCAGTAACTTTTCCCTTTCCCTTATTGCCTCTTCCTTGTCCAGAACGACTACTGCTAGATCCCGGACCACTGCTACCATATCCATGCCCTCCTTGACTCCCTGAGGAGTCTAGAAATTCTGAGTATAACCCTGGGGGCGGTACTGGTGCTGGTAAGGTGGCGGAGATGAAAAAGCCTAGGAAACACCCTGAGACTATGGCGGCCTAGCTTGAGTATTTTGGGGAGGTGCTGAACCAGAATAACTCCCAAGCGGTCCTCCCTAAGAAAGAGGGGATTTTTGCAGACGTTTTGGGCACTCATTCCTCTTATGGCCCTATTTACCACAGTGGTAACACGTATAGGGGCTGCACCTCTTACTACCTACTGAACCACTGCTAGTATAGCTTCCACTGTTAGGTGAACCCTGAGCAGACCATTGTCCCTAGCTCTTCTTGTTCATTTTCCACTCGTTGCTTCTATTTCTCCTCGCACCCTGCTCATTTTCTACGGCTTCAGCTCGTTGGGCAGCTAGCACTACTTCAGAAAGAGTGGCAAACGAGTGAATAGCAATACGGTTGTGGATGTTTTGATTCAGTCCATTTTTTAACTTCGCAATTCGGTAAGTGTCACTCACCGCTGGACTAAGGGCAAGGCTTGCCAATTCAGTGAATTCCATCACGTATTGGTTAACTGTTCTATTCCCTTGAGTAAGTCTCTCAAAACGACCAACCACCTCAGCTTGTTGATCATTGTTTGCACAATGGGCCTTGAAGAGTCTCTCAAATTCTTCCCAAGTTACACCATCTACATTTTGCATAACCTCAATTGTCTCCCACCAATGGATAACATTTCCGGTCAAGCGAGAGATAGCAAATACAGCTCAAAACTCTCTAGGAGTACCCAGAGTCCAAAAATGTCGTGCCATCTCATGCAACCATGCATTGGCAACAAGTGAGTCTGGGGTCCCATCATATTATCTAGGCTGAAGGTGCATAAATTTCTGAAGATGATCAGCCTGATCGGGTTGACGCTCTTGTTGTGGTTGAGGTTGAGGCTGAAGGTTAGGACCTTGCATCTCACGGAAAACATGACGCATAGCTTCGAAAAATAGGTTGAAGCCTTATGGAACTGGAGGGGGCTAGGCACTAGGTTGGCACCTCGGGGCTCTCCTAGGAGGCATTTTTGAAAGTCTGAAATTATATACCAAACTATTAGTGAGGTAATGATGCATATAGTCATAAAAACAATCTCAATCTAGTTTAATGGTGTGATGCCCAAGATTCTCACATACATAATAAGCCAATAATAAACATATTCATATTGCATAATAGACATATCAAGCA
>JXTB01000564.1:72539-116226 GCA_002914805.1 Parasponia andersonii | reverse complement strand
ATCAAAATAACTATTCAAATAATTCAATTTAATAAAATCACGAAATTTCATTTTTCAAGATAAATTCCAATTTCAATGAAAATAATAGAAAACAAAGAAATTGAATCCCTTACATCGAAATAGTAATTATGTTGAGCTAATGACGCTAGAAATATCCTCAATTGATCACCAGGTTGATCGGATAGTTGTTCTCGAGTTTCGTCTCGTTCACTTGAACAATTGACTTTTCAAACGGAGTCTCAGATGGAGAAACAGAGGTCACCACTGAATTCAGAACATTCAAAAATGTTGGTTTAGATATAAAGTTTATCAAAAACGGGTCCCGGTACGGAACTGGCCCGTGGCACACAAAACGGTACAATTCATGAGCTATTTCTCGATTTTCGTGCCACTTCGGAAAATAGTGATATTTTATATCAAATTTCATGTCCCGACCTCATTGAGTTCAAATTCGAAGTCAGAACTCAGTTTCGAGGTCCCGAACTCTAAATGGGCTCAAAATCCAAAAATTATAAAAATAGCACATTTTGAAAATATTTAGAAAAATACCACATTTTCATCCCGATAATTAACGATCTTCCGGTTATCTTTTTAAAACTTAAAAATCATGAAATTTTATGTTTCAAACTCCTCTATCACGTGGTATAATTTTCTCGGGAAAAATAACTCAATTCTGAAATAATTACGAAAATACCACAAAATTTAAATATTAAAATATTGCTACAGTAGCCAACTTCTTACCAGAGGCGAGTTGGAGGCCGAGAGTGGTCGAAAATCAAAGATGGAGTCGAGACGAATCCAACGGTGGTGGTGGCACGGTGATCGGACGTCGGACGACGGCACGACGGGCGAAAAACCGTTCCGGTGGCGAAATCTTCCGGCCACGATTTCTCCAGCGACAGGCGGTGGTTCATGGCAGCATCACCCGGGGCGTCTCCCGGTCACGGCGGACAGGCGCGTCTAGCACAGCGGCGGACGGTGGAGGCTCAGGTGAACAGTTTTTGTGGGTGTGTTTTGAGGGGTTTCAGTGGAGAAGAAGAGAGAAATGAGGGGTTTTTATACAATTTTTCAAAAATTGTAGTAGTGGGACATGTGGCACAATCTGATTCGGCTGAAAAATAAGTTTCTGAAATTCTACTTTGGCCCCAATTTTAAAAGATTCTCTCATTTTAGTTCCTCATTAATTTCACTTTTGCCCCTAATTTGAAATTTTTTTTCACTTTTATCCCAAATGTATCTAGATATAATCTTGTCTAGATTCAACACCAAATTTATTTCTGATTTTTATTTAATTAATCCAAAAATATAAAATTACCAAAATATCCTTGAAGTAAATTTACTTAATTACCCTTACAAAATTTAGGATTTTACATAGCAGAACATAAAAAAGGTGACTAACTACATGACAATGATGCATCCATGATAATATCGAAATTCAAAGACTAGAGAAAAAGCTATAACCACCAGAATGTCCTCAAACCAGATAAGTACATATATGTATTTTATATAAAGATTTTTGGGCAAATAACTGTTAGGAGATCGGCTTTGCGGAAGCAATAACACACAGCTAAAATATGAGTCGAGAAAATTTAGGTAAAATGAAAAAATAAGGCACATAAAAGAATTACCATGGTTCACCCAATTTAGGCTACATCTACGGATAAGACTGTGAAGAATTTCACTATGAAAATGAGATTACAACTCACTTCTCTCTAAATACAATGAGAGAACAAATGAACTTCTCTCTCTCTTGAAACAGGAGAAAATACTCTCTAAACAATTTAGGAGAAAACAAATGGGACATTAAAAGGAATTCCTATGCTTAAATTCTCTCTTAGAAAGAAAGAGAATTTAGAATAGGATGCAAAACAAGTGATGAGGCCCTCTATATTTATAGAACTTAAAAGGTGGTGTGAACACCAGCTTTTACTATTGCTATTACGGCTACTCTTTTTACTATTCCTATTGCGGTTTCCCTTTTTACAATTCCTATTGCGGCTGTCTTTTTACTGTTCCTATTACGACTAGTTGGTGAGTTGCAATTATTGATTTATTCAACAATAACTACGTGCAATTGCTGAAATAAAATGAAATAAAAAAAATAAAATGAGAACAATAAATAATAATGATAATAATAATAATAATAATAATAATTCTCCTTGAACATACAGCTATCGATAATCTTCCTTCACACTAACATTATCTTAAAAAAATAACTACTAGATGATGAATTTCTGTTCATGTGTATATATATCATATATAATTATCAAAAAAGAATAAGGATGATACAATAATATTTGAAATAATAATGTAGTTTCTTTTAATCACAAAGGGGGACAATAAGGTGATATTTAGAGGAAATGTAGCTTCTTATCATAAATTCATGATATTTTCTTTGAACACTCCTATTTGTAGATAAATTAAGCATACATGTAGCATTAACAATAGATACACGATCACATAATACAATTATTTCCATTGTAAGTTGCAAATACATGTTCTACAATGATCACTTAGACGTACATAAGAATCCTATCAAAGGGTCCGATTCAGAAACTTCATCAGGTAAATCTAGTACAAGTGAAGATAACCTTTCAGGTGCTGGAATAGATGATCTGGAGAGTATCCTTGATGAAGATGCAATTAACAGGCGATTAAAGAGAGAGCAGTAACTCTTTGAGCAGTCGTTAGTGATTGGCTTTCAGTCAAATCGGAACTTTTCTCCGGTTCATAGGCGGTCGAAGCTAATCGACAAGACTCAAGGTGAAAAATTGAAAAAATCCGATAACACCAATCGGAAAGGCACACCTGGCAAATAATTGGCAGTAATTCAAAATAGCCGTTTAATTCTAGAAGAGAAAAATTAGGGGAATAATTTGGGTAATCAAGAGGATAATGAGAATAATAGGAATACTTTGAATTTAAATGATGAAGATTTGGAGATGGTGCCAGATAAGGATATGGGTGATGCTCAACATGTTAACTCTCATACTTACCAAACTAGTCACGTGGTGGATGGGATGTTACCAATAACCAGCTAATTGAGGAGGTAGCTGGCCAAGAGTCCCCATGCATTTTCTCCTTTCAAGCACATAATTAACTTTGCCTCTCATCAAAACGGAACTCGGGTTTGGCTAAGAGTCACATTAAGAATAAATCACCCCCTATTGCTACTTCTTCAGGTCTGTTTCCGAAACCCAGGAGTCACACTAAGAGGAAGTTGGCTGTTGATGGTATTAAGGGTGACCTTGGATCAATTTCGAAGAAGGCTCGAGAATATGGTATTGATGTTTCGGCTTCAGATGTTACTACTTTGGCAGTTCCTGGTGGTCAGGACCGCCAAGCCCAATGAGTGTCCTTCGCTGGAATGTGCAGGGTTTGAGGAACCCAAGTACATTAAATATGTTGCATGATTTGATTTATAAGGATTCCCCTAGTTTAGTTTTTCTCTCGGAAACTAAGCTATATGGTGGTGCAGTGGAGAAAATCAAGTATTCGTTTGGTCTTCCCAATTACTTCTTTATTAATTCAAAAGGTTGTAGTGGTGATTTAAGACTCTTATGGGATGATGCTTGGACCGTGACTGTTCACTCCTTTTCCAAAGATCATATTGCTGCTTCTGTTTAGTCGGCGGATGGTAACCGGTGGAAGTTTACTAGATTTTACGGTAATTCTAAACCCTATTTCTATCATTGTTCCTGGGACTTCTTAGGCATCTTAAAACTTTGAATTCATTACATTGGCTTTACGGCGGAGAATTTAATGAGATTCTGAGTTTGTCTGAGAAGAAATATGGAGTTGACAGATTAGGTTCGGCAATGGTTAACTTTCGATGCGCTCTCTCGGATACTGGGTTGAGTGATTTGGGTTTTTCTGGACCTTCTTTTACTTTGGTCAGCATACAAGAGAATTGTGGTTTTATTTAGGAGAGACTAGATAGGTTTTTATCTACTAATGATTGGAAGTTAATGTTTCCAGATGCTTCTGTTAAAAATAGTGACATTCTTCATTCTGATCATTGTCCGATTACTATTTAATTGACAAAGCATTCTGATGATGCTATTAGTGTTGGGGCTAGTTCTAGTTTTAAATTTGAGCCCTATTGGCTCAAGGAGGCAGCTTGTATAGAGGTGGTTAGTAGGAGTTGGACGGAAGCAGGGTTATCACATGATACGGTTGATGATTTTATTAGCAAGACTAGCCATTGTGCTAAAAATCTGAAGGATTGGAGCTCCCAAAATTTTTGTTCTTTAACGAAAGCGATCAATAAAATGCGTAGGAAAATTAGTGCCATTTATCGGCATTCGGATGTGGCTGACCAGATGAGTGAAATTCGTTTTTTAGAGGCAAAACTGGAGAATTTACTTGAGAATGAGGAGTTGTACTGGAGACAACGTTCTAGGGTGGAGTGGTTAAAGACTAGGGATCGTAATACTGCTTATTTCATTAAAAAAAAAATGTCTAGTCATCGAAAAAAGAATAGAATTTTGGGACTTCGAAATTCTGTCGGTACATAGGTTGAGGACTATTACTCGGGAATTTTTATTTCCTCTAACCCGAGCGGGGAGGACATCGGCTTGGTCTTGGATGCTATTGAAAAGACCCTTGATAGTTCTTTGGCAAGTCGGTTGATTGAACCTTTCACTGCTTCAGAAATACACGATGCTCTTTTTTAGATGGGTGGCACTAAGGCCCCCGGACTGGACAAGTTTTATGCTCTCTTTTTCCAAAAGTTCTGGGAAGTGGTAGGGGTAATGTTTGTAGGGTGTCTCAATGTTCTTAGCGATGGTGTCTTCGTGCGTGCCCTTAACTCTATACATACGTCCTTATCTCCAAGAAGTCAGATCCTAAACAAGTTTCAGATTTTCGACCTATAAGCATGTCTAATGTAATTTATAAGATTATCTCGAAATTTTTAGTGAATCATCATAAGCAAGTCTTGCTAGCTCTTATTTCAGATAATCAAAGCAAATCTAATAACTGATAATGTAATCATTGCCTTTGAGCCTCTCCACTCCCTTTGTAAGAAGTCTAATGGCACAAAAGGCTTTATGGCACTCAAACGAGATATAAATGAGGCTTATGATTGCGTGGAATGTGTTTTTTGGAGCAACTTATGGGTCACATGAGATTTGGTTTACGTTGGTTTTCAAGAGTTATGGACTGTATTTCGACTTCTTCTTTCTCTGTTATTTTAAATAGAAAAGCTGGGGGTCATATTTTACCATCTCGTGGTCTCCGACAAGGCTTCCCACTTTCACCATATTTGTTTCTTTTGTGTGCAGAGTGCTTTTCTTCCTTGATTAAAGTAGTAGAGCGCAGAAATGATATTATGGGCTTTCGGTGTTCGTTAAACTGCCCTCGTATTAGTCATTTGTTTTTTATGGATGATAGTTTGATTTTTTTCCGAGCCAATGTTGAGGAAGCTCGAGCTCTATAGAATATCCTCCGCAATTATGAAGCTACTTCGGGACAATATAGAGAAATTTGCTATAAAACTAAGCCCCAACACAGATGCTTTAATCACTGCGGATATTCTACAAACTCTTGGCCTTGTTTCTGTTTAGTCTCATGATAAATATTTGGGTCTTCTGATAGTGGTGGGAAAAAATAAGTGGCGTACTTTTGAAGTGATCCTAGATCGCATTCGAAAACGAATCCAAGGCTGGCGGTAAGGGTCATTTATCGGTTTGGGGGGGGGGGCGCGAAGTCCTCATTAAAGCAGCTCTCCAAGCTATTCCAACTTACGTGATGAGTGTTTTTAAGATTCCAGTTAGTCTTTGCAATGAAATCCGGTCTCTTTTTCTTTCCTTTTGGTGGGGCACAAGGGATGACAATAGGAAGATTGCCTGGTTAAATGGGACACTGTTTTTAGACCAAAGGTTTTGGGAGGTTTAGGATTTCGGGATATAGGCCTTTTTTAATCAAGCACTTGTCACAAAATAAGCTTGGAGATTGTTACAATATCCTGAATCTTTATCCGATCAAGTGTTACGAGGAAAGTATTTTGCTTAGGGTAATTTTTTGAAGGTTAGTGATAAAAATGGCAGTTCTTGGCTATAGAAGAGCATCATTTGGGGGCGTGACCTTCTGAGGAAAAGGCTTCGCTGGCGTATTAGAAATGGGCATTTAGTCAAGGTGTTCATTGATCCTTGGTTACTTAGACCTTCCCTTTTTAAGCCAATTACACCTTCTTTTGATTCAAATCTCCAAGTGTGTGATTTGTTGTTGAGTCCGGGTACATGGAATTATAGGTTGATTAAGCAATGCTTCTTACCTATTGATTGGTCTGAAATTTTTGCAATTCCATTGGGCTTCTCTTCTTCTAGTGATAGGCTAATTTGGCATTATGGCATTCTTCTAGCGATAGGCTAATTTGGCATTATGGCAAGAATGGGATGTACTCTATCAAGTCCAGCTACATGATTACCCTCAATGATTATATTGGCGAAAGTTACTCCTAAGACTCCTCTATACATCGCTGGTGGAATAAGCTCTGGAATCTTAAAATTCCCTCTAAAGTTAAAATTTTCATTTGGCGGTTTTTTCATGAAGGTCTCCCAGTCAATATGAACCTTATTAATTGAAAGCTTCATGTTGATCCATTGTGCTGCTATTGTTATAAGGAGTTGGAGACTATTAACCATTGCTTCTATTCGTGCGATTCTCTTTCGATTCTATGGACTCATTTTAGGTGCTATGACTTCTTTCGAAATAAGATGTTTGATTCGCCAGTGGATACTCTTATTTCCTATTCCATGACTGCGGAAGTGGCTTAATTGGAGGTCTTTTGTGTTTTGTTATTGGCCATTTGGAATAGGAGAACTGATATGTTGCATAATCAGAACAGTAGAGAGGCTGCTTCTTTGCTTGATTGGGTTCAGTCCTATCTTCTCAAATTTCAGGATGGTCTGAAGATTATCAATGTGCTTTCTATTCATCAGGACCAGAACATGGTTAAGTGGTATAAACCGTCACATGGATCTCTTAAGTTAAATGTTGATGCTATCGTAATAAAGGATAGCGGTGTTATTGCCCTATTAGAGATTCAGAAAGTTCAGTTCTAACTTGCTGGTCTTTGCAAATTGCAGGTTACTTTGATGTTGTCACCGGTGAGTCTGTCACGATCGAAAATTTAAGGCTGTGATTTTTAGTAATTTTTAGTGAAAATAGTGATGAATGGTAGTTTCTAAAATTTCAGAAAAATTTAAATACTTAAAATTTAGGTTTAATCCTACAAAGTAAGTAAATTACGAGATTAGACAAATAATAAAAAAAAATTAATATAATTTACCAATTTTAAATTTCTAAGTAAATTTTTCATTTTAAGATGGGAGAAAATCCTAATTAACTAGTTTTTAAAAAAAAAAACTTTTATTAATTCATGAAGTTTAATAAAACAGTTCAAATTAAAACCTTGGGCCCAATGTTCAAATAATTTACATAAAATCATTTTATTTTCTAAGTATTTGATTTAATAACAAAAAATCATCCTCATACATCTACTCAGTAAATATATAACTATTGGCTAAATAAATTTAATTTAAGAAAGAAAAATTGATACCGAATACAAACTAACCAATGAAGAGGATTAGAACTGCAAGTATATGCCGAACATGTTTGCCAAGCCACCAGAATAATTACCACAAAATAGGTCAATACCTGAAATAGAAGGAAGTAGGGGGGTGAGCATGAGAATGCTCAGAAAAAACTCAATTATCTTTTTGAGTGAATACAATTTTATCAAACTTGTATAGTTAATGCATTTTCCAAAATCCATTTATAAACCAAATTTATAAAACAAGTGGTATCCAGAATAATCACATATTTAAAACCAAAATCAAAAATTATACATATCATAAATCAACTCATCCCACGAGCTCACACCCTCATATCACGAATTAGAGTAACTCGCACTACGTGTACTAAGTACTCTCTACCTAATATCTATCTTAGAAAACTAAAGGGACACCCATGTGTCTAAGCCTACCGAATCGGAGGGGCAACTGAATGCCTACACCTATCAAACGGGGATAATCAGAAAAACAAACCTCGCATAGGTTTACGGGCTCTCATCGAAGGTGGGTATACTAATTCACGAGCTTTTTTCTCGATTTTCGTGCCACTTCAGAAAATAATGGTATTTTATTTCAAACTTCATGTCCCGACCTGACTGAGTCCAAATTCGAAATCAGAACTCAATTTTGAGATCCAAACATTAAATGGACTCAAAAAAATCTGAAAATTATAAAAATACCACATTTTGAAAATAATTAGAAAAATACCACATTTTCATCCCAATAATTAAAGACCTTTTGGTTATCGTTTTAACACTTCAAAATCATGAAATTTCATGTTTCAAACTTCTCTATCACGTGGTAAAATTTTATCAGGAAAAATAACTCAATTCCGAAATAATTACGAAAATACCACAAAAATTAAATATTAAAATATTGCTACAGTAGTCAACTTCTCACTGGAGTTGATTTGGAGGCTGAGAGTGGTCAAAAATGAAAGTTGGAGTCGAGACGAATCCAACGGTAGTGGTAGTGCGGTAATCGGACGTCGGACTGCGAAACAGCAGGCGAAAAATCGATCGGCAAGCGGTGGCTTCGGGCTGCGATTTCTCCGACGAGAGGCGGCGGTTCACGGCGGCAGTACTCGGCACTAGTTTGTCAACATCTCTCGGTCATGGCGGGTGGGCGCATCTGGCACGACGGTGGCCGGTGGAGCCTCGGTTGAACAATAATCGAGAGTGGCTTTAGGGCACTTCCGTGGAGAATAAAGGAGAAATGGGGGGTTTTATGCAATTTTTAAAAACTGTAGCAGTAGGACACGTGGTACAATCTGATTCGACCAAAAAAAAATTTCTGAAATTCTACTTTGGCCACAATTTTAAAAAGATTATTTCACTGTAATCCCTCATTAATTACACTTTGGTTCCCAGTTTGAAATTTCTTTTTTCATTTTTGTCCCAAATACACCTAGATTTTATCTTGTCTAGATTCAACACCAAATTATTTCAGATTTTTATTTAATCCGAAAATACAAAATTACCAAATTGCTCTTGATTTCAAATTTACTTAATTACCTTTACAAAAATTTTGGATTTTACGAAGTCACTTGCTATTAGAGAAGGGTCCATTTGGTAATTGAGTTTGGTTGTCCATTAGCTTCCATTGAATCTGATTCTCTTTTAGCGATGCAAGCTATTACAAGTTCCTCCCTATGTTTTGTTGGAGCGTCTATTATTAATGATATTTTGTTTTTTATTTCTAGTGTTGATTTTAGCTTTTGTCATCATATTCCTCGTTTGGGGAACATGATAGCCCATCAACTAGTTTCCTTTACAATTTGTTGTTCATTAGATAAAATATAGAGTGATTCCAGCATATATTTTATTTTAAAATTTTTAATTGCAGATCTTCAGCTGTAAGAATGTATTTCTTTTCCCCAAAAAAAAAAGAAAAAAAAAATCCTATTAAAGCTAACAATTTCGAGTTCAAATGGCACCATGATTAAGCATCGTAAATGCGAAGACAATCTAGCCTTGAAATATTTATCCTGCCAGTCTTGTATTTCAACTTGTAATTCTGTAACAGTTTCATCAGGAAATTCTTGAAGTAAGAAGAATTCCTTGTTCGTCCTCTCAAAGTAAGCTTCAGCATTTAGCAGATCTTCAACTAAATCTGCATGTTTTGCACCTAAAATTTCCAGTTCCGCCACTGTTTTTCGTTTCAATTCTTCAAAGTCCCTTCTACTAGACTTCTCATCTTCACATTTTTCCTGAACATCTTTGCAATCTTTCATTAAATTATTAATAATAGAAAAAAGGTTCAGATGGCACTACTGTAAACCTCGTATAAAAGGGTTGGGATCTCCTGTTAGTGGGACAAACATTATTTGGAAAGTTTGAAACAGAATTGTGAGACGTGAGGAATAACTATGAAGGTAATAAAAAGGTAGTAAGTGTGCGAATAAAATTCTAAATACCTTTAAGATTTTCTTTGTTCAGGAATTAATGATGTTTTAGGGCTGGTTACTTGGACTGGAGATAGACCTAGGTTAACGCATGAGATTAATATCATGGATGTGGCTTGGAGAGGTTAAGTGTAGTAATACCTAAAAGGAACCCATATTAGTGTAACTAGACCATTAATGTACCAAGAATCCAAATGATCAAAAGAAAATCTTTAAAAGTATAATATAATATGTGCATATGTATATTATTGGGCATTAATCTCGTAAATTGTTTTTTTACTTATTTATATATATTGTTTTACCTAATTAAAAGTCATCGTGCACGTCTTTTCATGTTAAAATGTGGAGAGAGAGAAAAAAAATATTAAATAATATGTTTTTATTTTTTTCAATTACTTAAATTATGATAGTCGTTAGATAAATAATCCAAAGGTTAAAAAAAATATCTATAAATAGATGAAAAATACATACTGGATTGGGAACCTATATTATATATACTACTAGATTGGCAACCATATAGGGCACCAATCCAATAAATTTTTTTTTTTTTTTACTTATACATAGATATCATTTTGGTAAATTTAAAATTTATCATGCATATTTTTTTATATTAAAAAATAAAAAAAATATTAATAATATACGTCTTTTCATACACATCATTATATCACTGTTAAACAATAAATCAATGGGTTAAAATAAAACTTATATATAGATAGAATATTATATATATCTGCATCTTTATATGTGCACAATCCTTAACTATACTTATAGATTAGCCTAAAGCATCTTTATATGTGCACAATCCTCAGCATAGGAATTTGCCACATGCAACGGTACCATTTATCAAATATGAGTCAAATAAAAACAAAAAAAGAGAAAAAATTAAGGCAACAAGTTTAAAGCAAATAACAATACCTATTATTCCTTTTTGTAAATCCTTTTCAGCTAGCGAAACGAAAAACGGAATCCTAACTGATTTTTTTGGAAATTATTTAGCCAGAAAAGAAAGCGAGTAATGGCATACTTATACCCATCAGAATAAATGAGAACAACCGAAGGACCAACTCGGCCTAATTTCCCCTTTTTATTCACGTGAGCAGCAAGTACTGAACTCTTATGTTATTGGGCTAGTCTCGAAGTTTGGCCCGGACTGGACTTTGGGCCTGGGTTTTTGTAAGAAGCCCAATATGGGTGTTACAATTACACAACTTAAAACCGTACCAAGAACGGGGGGGGGGGAAAAAAAAAAAAAAAAAAGCACAACGGCGAGAGTTCATTAAAAAGTTCTCGCCCGCTACGTCGAAATATACACATGTATATATACACACACATGCATACTTATAACTGGTTCGTTAATCAGGTGATATTTGAGAAAGGAGTCTCTGGTATGCTGTATCACTTCGACACCATTGATAACGGTACGTTCATCACTACCACTATCTTCTTTTTTCTTTTTCGGGTTAGTTTGCATATTCTTTTGTATCTTTCTTTAATTATTAATAATTCTTTTGAACTATTCTTCTGAACTGAATATGAATTCAAATCTTTGCCCCAAGTACTAATGTACACATACAATCAACATCACTAGCGTACATCACTACCATTATCTTCTTTTTTTCTTTTTCGGGTTAGTTTCCATAATCTTTTGTATTTTTCTTTAATTATTAATAATTCCTCTGAAATGAATATGAGTTCAAATCTTTGCCCCAAGTACTAATGTACACATACAATCAACATCACTAGCCAATCCGTAAAGACTAATAACTTATATAGAGAAGAAAATTTTCTCATAATTGAAACATATTTTAGTTTTTTAATCGAGTTATATTGCATTTTTTTTCCTGTTAACACTTTTTAAATGTTTTCCTCTTTAGTGAAGATTTCTACTTTCTAGTACTGTACTCTTCTTTGGTTGGGCACGGAGAGTCACCTCAACAATGTATGTTAATTGACTTCCTTTCGCAATATTTTTCCAAAGAAAAAAAAAAAAAAAAAAAAAAAGGACAAATTTCTTCTTTATTCCGTAATTTCTTTTTGTCTAATTTATTTTTCTTTCTTAAAAAAGTTAAATTAATTATTTGTTCTTTTTGATGAAGGCCTAATTTTCATTATGACCTCCGCCAAGTATGCCCTCTCGGGGAGGTTTTAGACCAAGGTAACCAAGGTAAAGTTTCTAAACTATATACGTTTACATCGTTAATATATGTGATATATATGAATCTGATTACAACATTTTAGTTTATTTCTTGATATAGCCACCTGTTGGGCTGTTGCTACAGCCCATTGTGGGGATATAATGGAAAGAGTAGCACGAGCGAGGAGTGGTTGTATTGTGCGGGAACAGGACTTAATCTATCACTCGCCGCAGGAGATCATTAATCATTACCATGTGAGAAATATCAATGGGGTTCATAATGGTTTTTACAATAAAGAAGCGTTCGGTTATATGTTAAAATATGGTGTGCCTTCTCGGGCTGTGTGTCCTTACCGAGGCGTTTTGACACGGGAGGAAGCAGCAATCAGACACTATTGTTCTGTACGTATTCGTCTGCCATTATTAATAGATATGTAATATATATATATATATATATATTGAATATTGACATGATGACTAATTTTCTTTTATTTTGATTTACAGCCACGTTATTGTCCCTTCATCAGATTCTATCATTTTAACTCACGAGACTACATTTGGAGGGAGGTGTTCTTTTGGGAAAGGGTTATTCAATTTACTGCGCAGGGACCCCTGGTGATGGCGTTTCTGGTTGGTAAAGCCTTTTCACAATGGAGATCTTGGGTAATCAATCTTCGCAATTTTTTTTTTCCTTAAAGAAAAATTATATTGGTAATATATATATATATATATATGAGCTAATCTCTCTTTTTTCTGTGTTTTTTTTTTTCTTCGTTTATAGGATATCTACTCTGCTACAGACGAATTCAAATGGAGGAAAACCAGAGCTCGGACCAGTAATGGCCGTGCGATGCAGTGCCGCCGTGAACGTGAAACACGTTCCATTTGTGTGATTAATGGTATATATTACTGGACCTACCCTAAAAACAATGTCGTTTTTCACGCCATGGTTGTCATAGGCCTAGGAGAAGAAGATGGAAGACCTTATTGGGTGGTAAAAAACTCTTACGGACCGACGTGGGGTAGAGATGGCTATGCCAGAATTTCAAGGACTCCGGAAAACAATCAGATTCAACTCGGAAACATCTCCGTTCCAAAACTCGCAAACCATCCATATGCCGATTTTCTCAGCAATTTTGCAACTCCCCGACTGCTAATGGGCAATGCTGTAACGTCTCAAAGGAAGCGGAAACTCGATGCCGTACCAGTAGATTCTCAATGGAAACGTGGTTAAATAACCCTTAGTTTTCCTTTTTTTTTTTTTTTTTTTTTTTTTTTTTTTTTTTTTGGTTTATATTACAATGCCGTTTATAGCATATCTGATCATATTTCAGTCACTGTACCGTGGTTTACGTAAATTTCTCTATTTTTTAAGGTCTAAGAAGCACAAATATCTTTACAGGATATCTGGTCATATTTTAGTCACTGTATTGTAGTTTACGTATGTTTTGAGGTCTAAGAAGCACAAATATCTTTACAATTTGCAACCTCGCCAAGAAACAAAAGGCACAAAAATGAGTTACTGTGTAAATTATCGGGTTTCTAGTACGAAGGTTAGTTTTTTTTATTATTTCAATTCTACTACGGTTTTAATTAGAAACATATCACTTTTCAAAAAAATATTTAGAAAAATACCAACTAACTACGAATGTCTGAAAGCTGATTACCGGTTGGTTACTAATTATCAATTATAAATATTAATTACCAGTACTAAAAAATTGTTAATTGTTTACCGGTTACTGGTTACTATTTTAGAAAATTGCATTTTTCTAAATAGTTTTTAGAATATGTCATTTTTCTAATAAAATCTTACCCAAAAAAAATAATAATAATAAAAAGCTCCTAAAAATTCCGGCCTAATTTTCACCACCGTCATTATTGTACTAACACTGGCATAATTAACCTATGATCACACCGTAACTTATATAGACTGGAAACTTCATAAAATACGTACGTATGTGCTCAACACTTACTATCGGTCTACCAGCAGTAGCCTGTGATATGATCACCACACCTAATATCATGAACGTAAACCGCCTATGCTATAAAACAAGCAAGCATTTAAAGTCTTGGAAAGGTGCTGAAAAAGAAGTACAACCCCGTTGAGTGATAAATCCAAAATCTTCAGAAAATGCCTCTTCATTTCCGGATGCATACAAAATCATTTCAAAATTGTTTCCATGAAAATCAAAGATGATAAAAGGAGAGTGAATGCGCAGGAAACCTCATAAACAAAAAGAACAGGCGGCCACTACAATATTAAATGTGCCAGTAGTTGCTGTTTAAGTTTAAACATTTATATAAAATCAGGTGCTTCCTGTATAGCACTTCTCGCATTTATCTACCAGATCTTATCTGGAGAGAACTAAATAATCAGCCGATGAAAATCTCATTTTTATATGAGAAACATGAAAATTATACTGTGAGAGAGAGCAAGTTGTCGAAGGAAAAAAAACAAGCAACAAAAAGGTCCACAAGTATTTGAATAGTAGTAAACATAGATGTTGTTTGCAGAAGGATGTCATACTTATTCTTAGTAGACTTACCTGAAAGGCTCCATGGATAACTCTTAGTGGTTGAACCATCGATGAAGGAAGCTCAAGAACAATTCTTTCATCAAATTCACTACCAACAAACCCTGGGGAAACTGCTGATGAACCCTCAACCAAGTAACGGTCATTAGCAAATCGAATGTCACCAGGATCAAAAGGGACCAGCAGGCTCAGCTGTCACAGATGGCCTTTCACTTTGTTATACACCATAGGACCTTCCATCCAAATTATGAATTTGCACCTGTTCAATGTTCATCATCTTCATTTACAACATCCATTGAGATTGCTTCTGCTCAGAACAAGAGCACCTAATGAACTTAACATTTTCTCGATCTCTTTCACGTTAGTATGATCATCATAATCGGCAGCTGCACCAAAATTATCTGAGACTCCGTAATTCCTCCTCATTAAACAACAGCTCATCCTAGATGAACTTCCCAAAGTGCTTCCAAAAAACCTATAGAATGTTGCAATACTTCTAAGTGAATGTGAACTGTAAAAACTCAAAAGATACACAAGGCTCAACTTCCATCCAAATATTTTTTTTTTCAGTCGTTACGAATCACAACAGCTTAAAGAATGCAAAACTAAGATTGAGTGAAAAGAAACAAGGGTAATAAAAGTGTAAAAAACTAGAAATCAGAATAAACACAGAATTGAGCAGATCAGTGTAAACAATAAAAGCCTCCTTACATACACATGGAGGACTGCATAATTGTTCCCCAAATGGCCCAAAAAGACAATCCCTTTCTATCAAATGATGGATGAGTTTGCGCCAGGCACGAACTCCGTTGCCTAAATGATGATGAGTGATTACATCAACTCGAGCACGCCTGTCAACCTAGAGAACAAAGAATGTAAATATACCATGCTAACTAAAGAAGTAGTAAATAATGAAGGGGATAAATACCTCAAATCTTTGAAACTTTTTTATTAAGAAACAAAATTTTAATTACAAGATTAAAAGCTGAAGTACAAATAAGAGAAGAGGCTTCTTTGAATGTTCCTTGCTAAAGCAAAACTTGTAACAAGGACAGCAATAAAGTTATAGGATAAAGCGTT
Organism: Parasponia andersonii; assembly: GCA_002914805.1. Lineage (NCBI taxonomy): Eukaryota > Viridiplantae > Streptophyta > Magnoliopsida > Rosales > Cannabaceae > Trema > Trema andersonii. The sequence continues at coordinate 100,497 of JXTB01000564.1, read as the reverse complement.
AAAATCTTTTCCATAGACTGATTTTGTATCAACAGGTTGCAAACATTCCATCCAAGCAACTCCCATCGCTTCAGCAACATTCCATCTCTTCACACGGTCCATGTCACTAACATCCCTCCATTGTGCAGATGTGGCCATAGCCACTGCACTGAGGCCTCTCCAAAACCAAGTTTTGCATTACGCTCAAGACAGCATGCAGCAGCCTTGTCCTTTGGAAGACCTGGTGATGTGTAAGGAACCTCTGAAGGTTTTTGAAAACTCAAAAATGTATGAAGCCTAGCAGTTTTAGGCTCAAGTAATGAGGAGTCACGTTTAAGCTGAGAAATTGTAGCAGGACTGGGATTCCCCACCAGATGCACCAGCAGCAATCATTGCAAGGGCCATTGCAGCAGGTGGTGATGGAAAAGTAACAGCCCAAGCTGGAGAGACCATCACCAGAGCAGCCTGAAAAAGAAATGGAGAGATGTTCAAATCATTCAACAAAGAGATATCACAAAGAAGTCATTGAATTCCTTTTTCTTTTTCTATTTCTAATGATATTAATTAAAATAAAATACATTAAAATAAAAAGGCTATAACTTCTTACGTAATATACCAAATAAGACAAAATATCTTACACAAATTGCATCTTTCTATAAAACAAATATGATATTCAAAATAAAGCGTGTATAACTGTTCAGAGTAATCATAATAAAGGAAATAAAACTGGCATTGCTGGAACTATAATATTTAAGCACAGTTGTGGCCATATTTTAAAAACATAAAGAAAGCAACAAGAGCTAACAGATTGAAAGAAAGATAGAACGGGTTAAATGAAATATTTAACAGGCTTCATCGATAGAAATGCATAAAGAACTGAAAAACCTCTATGGGGAGGGAATCAGCAGCTAATGCACGGTCATCAACAGTAAGTAGATTCAATCCCTCAGCGGCGCAGGTTCACGAATTCCAGCCAACAGTGGCCTCCATCACCTCAAAACAACAACAATGGGGTATAATGGCCTCGAGTTACTGCTTACAAAGATCTTTTCTGTCCCTGAATACTGCGTGATAAACCTGCAAGTTTCATATAGTACTACCATTCAACAAAACAATAACCAACCTAAAATACAACAGTCAATTATTCTTCTTGGACCGGGAAAAAAAAATTAGTACATCATAACCACTAAGATTAAGGTGAGAGGAAACAATTCTCTATATCGATCCCAAAGGGAGCCCAATGGCAAGCTTCAGTATATGAAGTCATAAGTCAAGAAAAAATGATTACCGGTAAGTAACAAGCAAACCAGAAAATAATCTACTTGAGAATTTTTAATTGGGAAAATAATAACACGCAAGTTAGTACAGAGAGAACCAACCTCAGAATAAAGAACACAAGAAGCTACCAATACCCCATATTTTACATTCTGAAATCAGCATGTTTAGAACCGGTAAAAGCACACTGTAAATCAGTAATATGTATTAGTCTTGATGGATTATATAAAGATTATTTTGAGATTATTGCTTGACGCAAATTTTTTTGTACTACTCAGCAATATCTTTTTTTTTCTAATTCTTTTTCTTTGCTTGTTAAGTATGTTCATCTTATCTTCTTTTTTTTTTTTTTTTGCTGGAACATCAAACCATCTTAAGATAATGGCCATGCTCACAAAATAATTCACGGCATCATGTTTTATTTCCATTGTGCAAAGAACAATTATTACACCAATATCTTACTTGACAATTATAGTTCTTAAATCTTCCCAATATGTCAAGCATTCTATTTCTCTCGTTAAAGTAAAATACAATGGGGTAAAGAGAGAACAATTCACGAGATAAGAGATCAAAATTAGGAAAATAACAAAATAACAAACAGCAACAAACGAACCAAACAATGGCCTAAATGCTTCCTAAAAAAAAGAAAACCGTTTTGAATCCTATAATAAGTTGGTTAAGTTGAAAAGAAGAAAAAAGTTACTAGATGGATTTTTAGTTCTTAATTTATTGAAAACAAAAATCATTGTCAGTTTCCACCTATCCATCTGAAAACTTAATTTGTTGAAAATAAAAGCTTTAGTTCGATTTCCAGCAGTCCTTGGAGAATATCCTCATCTGTAAGACATTGTATGCTAGTAAATTGCATATTGTCCTATATGTTGCATGAATCCCTTTCTACTGTAGAAAAGTGGTACCCATCATGCAGCCAAGATGATGTTGCCCATGACTCAACACCAGACAAACTCAACGAGTTGCATTGTGATATATTAATTGGATATCAAGAAGAGACAAGTAAGAAGACAATGTTATAATGAAAATCCACATGAACCTTATTCCTTTAACAAGCAACTTATAGGGATGTAATTCATAATTCTAAAGCCATAGAGATGCTTCATGCTTTCTGGCCGTAGTATTATTTTATGAACCTCTCTCTTTTTATGATGCCCAGGCTGTATTTCCATGTAAATTTGAGAAGTCATGAGCAAACCAATAATGCAAAGGTATCACAGAAATCTTTTCCCTAGGATCCCTGTTTATCTACCAGAGAAATCAAGAAGTCTTTATTATTACAAACGAAATCCAGGAGAATAAAAGTTTTAGGTCAAATCACCTCCACAACAATGCTGACCGTGGTTTCCTTCCTTCTGACTTTGCCTCATCTATGTTCACATTCCTCGAGAGGATACTATCTTCACCATCATCTTCTTCCCTCATAGAAAGAAGAACCATTCAAAGCATGCATAAGAATGGCTGATCACTGTCCAATAAAGGTAAAGAGCAGCCTGTACCAAGACCAACACCAAGTCTAGATTCATCCAACAGTAAAGCCTGGAGCATTGCAACAGACTTCTTGACCGGAGTAAAGCCTGAAGGACGTCTGGTTCTCCAGTTTTGTATACTTCCATGATTCCCAGCCGCTGCCACCAACACCAAAGGGATAAACCTTCTCATCCTTTTTGGCTTCAAAAAAGATCAATTAGAGCTTCAAAGGTGACTGGAGAAATAAATCAAATTTACCTGAACCTGGAGTTCTCTAGTGGCAAAGTCTAGCAAGCCACCAAAAGCCTTCTCTCAAATATGGGCAATGATTCTTCACGTCTTCATAGCATGAGCATCTATTTTTGTTATCTTTTTTATTTTAAACAGAAAACATGAAAATATCATATATCAACAAAACGAAAAACATTAAATAAATAAAAAATTATAAATATAATATCATCCATCTCTACATGAGCCAAGCCTGAGAAGCCTATGTATCTCAAATTTCAGCAACCAAACAAGTCAAATTAAGTAAAAACTTACAAATAATAAGTTGTGATTAGTAAAACAAGGATACCTGATTCAATACCCTCTAGGTCTGCATCTCCTCCGCATAATTCTTTCACTGTAATGGCTCATCAGTGGATTGTACTATTAATAACAAGACTAGCAAGTCAACACAGTACAGAATAAGTGTTAACAATACTCAATAGCTAACATTCAGTAAACTAATCTTATTCTCAAATCTCAACAAATTTAGCAAGAAGCAAAACATAATTGAAACGAAACAACACGGATTGGTATCACATTACAATTATAAACCGACAAAACAGTACACTAACCAAATCTAAACACCTAGGGCTAACAAATTTCAAACATAGGACCAACATATCAACCACCAAAAGATCCATTCGTTTTTAGACAAAATCATAGTCCTTCCAGATCTGAAATAAAGCAGTTGTTTGTAAAATCAACAGACACGTTGGGAGACACCAGGGACGTTAGAGACACTTTTATTTCTATTTTCATTTTTACAAGGTAAAATAGTAGGTCTTTTATAATAAAAATTAGGCTTGTTATCATATCGTTGAAGCCCTATTTTCAAACACATACATTCACAGAACTTTTGTATCCCATATTCAACAACATGGAATCTCCTAACATTGTTAGAATGTTTGTGTTTAAATAACCCACTCAGGTCATCTACAAGTAGGAATGTGATACAGGTACAAAACAATTAGTAAATATCCAGTTCCCAAATAGTAGATTCTAAATGACTACCCAAACCTACTTTGGTTTCTAGGGCCCTTGTTATAGTGTACTCCAAACATCTACCGACTCAATTTAAATAAACAAATAAAACAAATAGTAGATTCAGTCCTTATTCCTTGGAAATCAAGGAGAGGAAAAACTGAAAAGAGCAACAAACCAGAGAGAAAAAAAAAAATAACAATACTAATAACTTGAGTCTCTAAACCAGTCAACCTTGAGTGAAAGTGAAACGAAGTTGAAAAGAGGAACAAACTTGAACCATATCATGACTTAGACCCGCGAGAACGACTGAGGGTGATGCCGTCAAGAGTGCGCGAGGGAGACTGGATAGTGAGTGTCGCCGTGAGGTTGAATTTGAGGGTGAGGCAGAAGGAGAATGTACATCGAACATCGAGAGAGTGACGAAACGAGAAAGAGAGGCTCTCTAGAATTAAAAAAAAAAGTTAGTAAATTGTGGGACAGTTCCCAAGTCATTCGCCACGCGGAAGGCCACGCAGGTCGCACGTGATCAAAGTCGACTGTTGGCCATTCAAAGTTAGAGCCGAGCCCATTATTGACCCTGAACAGTCTGCCTCAATCTGACCCCAATCTCGACAGATGGGGGTCGAAAGTCCCAAAGCCACGCAAGTCGCACGTGATCAAAGTCGACTGTTGGGCCATTCAAAGTTAGAGCCGAGCCCATTATTGACCCTGAACAGTCTGCCCCAATTTGACCTCAATCTCGACAGATGGGGGTCGAAAGTCCCAAGGGTCTGTCACCTGAATATAGTGGCCCTTACCTCGGCAGTTGTGAGGGTCAGAAGTCTTAGGGGTCTTCCGACCGAATAAAATGGAAAGCAACTCACGGCTCTAGACCCATACAGAGCATTTAATGCGATCCTGGGTAGGCGCGCGCAAGGGACAAGCCATCCTGACAGAACGGCGATTTATCCAAATTTTACCCCTGACAGATTGAAGTCGTAGGAGGCGGCGGAAATCAGGCCACGACAACACAGAGAAGATCGCAGAAATCTCGACCCGTAACTGCTGAAAAAGATTTTGAGGAAAAAGGTACTCAGTCCTGAGATTGAGACCCGCATGGTTCACAATCTCAGGACTACATATATGAGAGCCATGCGTTCCCGAGAGGGACATGTACGCTTAAAAACAGAAATATATAAAAAAGTCTGTAAACAAGAATCAGATAGATTTATATACTGAAATATTTCCTTGCTACCCTGTTTCAAAGATAAACCACTGACTTAAGCATCGGAGAGTCTTTGCAGGTAGCCACCCCCGCCTCTCCGATCTTGCTTGGAGTTCAGAGTACTTCGGGACAGCAAGGACACGTGGACAGTTGGAGAATACAGCATCAGTAGTTCGAGACACGTGGACGGCTGGTGAGAAACCGCTCCAACAGTTTGACGCTGTCTGTGGGAAGCACGGTTGAGCGTGAGAAAAAGAGTGGGAGACTCACGATCACGCTCTCCACAAACAAAAAAACCATACAACATCTGATGGCACCCTCAAGGATGACAACCAGGACCGCGCGTCCCGAAGCCGAAGGGAGTTCCCGAGAAGCACGACCGGATTTGGAGCAGAAGCTGGATCAGATACTCGCCACCCTTTCGGAAGCAAACTAGAAGGCAGACATGGCCCATGAAGCCGTCATGGGTTTGAGGGACGAGGTCGCAGAGATAACGCTCGCCTCAAAGGATTGCTGGTGAGTAAGGATAGGACCCAGCGGAGGGAAGATTTCGACGAAGAAGTCCAACAAGAGTTCGGAAGCCAACCACGGAGAGAAGCTCCCGCCCTATCCGGGTCACGGATGCAGGGGGCACGGCAAAGCCAGTCAAGACCTTTCCAAACCAGGGGAGCGACGGGCAGGAGACACCATGAAAGCTCTGGGGGTACACCCCCCGACTGGAAGCAAGAGATGATGGCAGAGTTGGGCAAGAGACTCGGCAACCATCATAGCCAGACCCCCGATGATCTGGCAGAACAAATTGTGCGTGGCATCAACCGGACAGCCTTCGCTGACTGGATCCAGATGGAACCCAGACCAAGGGATTTCATGATCCCGACCTTCTGGCCATTTGAGGGGAAAACCGACCCCCTCGACCACATATACCACTTCCAACAGAAGATGGCCTTAGAGACCAGGGACGAGGCCGTGACTTGCAAAGTCTTCTCTACGACCCTTGTAGGACCAGCCCTACTATGGTTCAGGCAGCTCCCAGAAAAATTCATAAACGGGTTCGAAGACTTCTGCAGACTTTTCCTGAAATAGTACGTAAGTATCCGAAGACAACAGAAAACCATGTGAGACCTGGACCATATGGAGCAGGCCGCAGATGAATCCCCGTGTGAATACCTCTCACGTTTCCTCGAGGTAATGTCACTGGTCCATAACGCCGACTCGGTCCAAGCCGCAGTCTCGTTCGTCCGGAGCTTGCAGCCAGGATCAATGCTATTGGACCACCTCCTTCTAAATCTTTCGTACGATATGGCGAATGTCCAGGCAAAGTCAGAAGGGGTATTCAGGGTGCTGAAAAGCCACCGGAAGGCGCCCAAGACCTCTGTCGCAATAACAACGACGCTAGTACAACTCCCAGCCCCGCAAGGAGTGAAGAGGACCTCGCTGGGCCAAGGGCCTGCTCCGAAGCAGGAAGTCCCCGTCCGAGACAGTCTGGAGGGAGGCAAGAGGAGAAAGATGACCCGTGATCCTCTGCCCAAGTACGAGCTCAATACGCCAGTCGACGTGATCTACCTCCAAAACAAGGACAGAGGCATTTTTAAAGACCCACCCAAATCTGGCGTCCCTGAACATATGAAGAACAGGAACAGGTACTGCCAGTTCCACAAAGACTTCGGGCACGACACCGTCCACTGCCGCAACCTTTATGCTCAGGTCATGTTGGCGATCCACGCTGGCAGGCTGAAGCAGTACGTGAAAACCGATGAAGCCCAGCCGCGACAAGACATCACCAGGACTGAGAAAGGGAAGCAGGCCCAAGCCTCTGGGTCAGGAGAGCAGACCCTCAGGATAGTGCCGACCATTATGGGTAGGTCAGAGCCAACCCACGATCAAGAGGAAAAAGAAAGATGCCTCAGAAGAGCCGAGGATAGGGCGAAGCGCTTGAGAGGGATGGGCCACTCAGTCAACCACTTGATATCAGGAGAAAACTGCACAACCGTCGCCCCCATCGTTTTCACCCAGCAAGATCTAACCATGGTGCGCCGTCCTCACGACGATCCCTTGGTGATTAAATTGTAGATCGGCTCCGCATTGGTTGGAAGGGTCTTGGTCGATGGTGGAAGCAGTGTCGATATCCTATTCCTCAGCATATTCGAGAACATGGGTTTGGATAGAAGCGCACTCAGGCCGACCTGTCAACTGCTGTTCGCTTTCGATAGCATGAGGGTCTGCCCATTGGGCGTTGTGACCCTTAATGTCTACGCAGCTAAGAGGAGCTTAGACGTGGATTTCGTCGTCATAGACTGCCAGTCCTCCTTCAACGTCATTATGGGAAAGGGATGGATCCACGCCATGCATGGAGTCGCGTCCACCCTCCACCAGGTCTTGAGATGTCTGTCAAAGGATGGTACGTACACGATTGATATCAAGGGGGACCAGGCCTCTGCAAGGAAATACTTTTCAGCCGCCCTGAGGGGAGCCGACGTGAGTGCAAGCGCCGTAACTGGGAACGGATAGCAATCAAAGGACCGTCTGCCAGCGTACATGAGGCAAATCAAAGAAGAGCCTAACGGTCCGGAATCCACGATCGAGGAGCTAGTAGCGGTCCCTTTGAAAGAGGAAGAACCGGCGAAGGTGATCCTAATCGGGACCTCGTTACCCGAGGAGCAAAAGAACGAAATGTTAGGATTCTTAAAGCAGAATGAGGACGTCTTTGCATGGTCCCACGATGATATGCCAGGGATAGACCCCGCACACTCCTGTCACCGACTGAATATAGACCCCCATTTCCCCTCTGTCAGGCAGAAACTCCGAAAATTCGCACCAGAGAAAAACAGGGCGATCAATAAGGAGGTAGAAAAACTACTAGAGAGCGGTCTAATTAGGGAATGTGTATACCCGCGATGGGTTTCCAACCTGGTAGTGGTGAAAAAGAAAAACAGCGACGACTATATTTGCATAGATTTCACCAACCTAAACAAGGCTTGCCCGAAGGATAGTTTCTCCCTGCTAAGAATCGACCAAATGGTAGATGCAACGGCGAGATTCAACAGAATGAGCTTTCTAGATGCCTACTCCGGATACAACCAGATCCCCCTGCATGCGGAAGACCAGATCCATACGGCCTTTATCACAGAGCGAGGTCTATATTGCTACAAGTGTATGCCGTTTGGCTTGAAGAACGCAGGGCAACCTACCAAAGATTCATGAATAAGATGTTCGCCAAGCTGCTAGGAAAGACTATAGAGGTCTACATCGACGACATGGTCGTGAAGAGCAGGGAGGATTCAAACCATCTGAAGTACCTAGACGAATATTTTCAGATCCTGAGGCAGCATCAGATGCGTCTGAATCCCAAGAAGTGTGCATTTGGGGTATCCTCTGGGCAATTCTTGGGGCATATCGTGAGCCGGAGAGGTATTGAAGCAAATCTGACCTAGCTGACCTCAATCGCGAATGTGCAGAGACCCTCATCCATTCGAGGGGTCCAACGCCTAGCCGGGAAGGTAGCCGCTCTCAGCCGATTCGTATCCAAGATGTCCGACCGATGCAAGCCTTTCTTCCAATGCCTAAAGAAAAACTCTACTGCTATCTGGGGGGAAGAACAGGACAGAGCACTGGCAGACCTCAAGCTGTATCTGAGTCACCCACCTATCCTGGCTTCCCCATCAGAAGGGGAGCGTCTATACGCCTATTTAGCGGTGTCCGAAGTAGCGATCAGTGCCGTATTATTCATCGAGCAAGACGGTAAACAGAAGCCGGTGTTTTATATAAGCCGCATGCTCCTAGATGCCGAAACCCGATACAGTGTGGCAGAAAAGCTGGTCCTCGCTCTGGTCAACGCTAAAAAGAAGCTCCGGCAGTATTTTGAGATGCACTCAGTCACTGTGTATATGGATTTCCCCATTCGTCAAATCTAGGCCAAACCAGACCTGTCGGGACGACCCATCGAGCTGGGGGCATACGATATCGAGTATCAGCCTCGAATATCAAAGAAAGGACAGGTCATTGCAGATTTTCTGGTGGAAATTGAATCCTTTGGCAAGCGGCATGACCTGAATCAGATGTCTTAGCTTCACCCCCTACAGCCTGGATGCTCTACACGGACTGATCCATAAATGCCTCAGGATCGGGTATCGGGATAGTCTTGCAGACCCCAACGGGCCTCAGAGTCGAGAAAGCATTGAGGCTTGGCTTCCAGGCGACTAACAACGAGGCAGAGTACGAGGCACTGTTATAAGGCCTTGAGTTTGCACTACACTTCTGAGTAGAGGACATCGTCGTGAAGATCGAGCTGATCGCAGGTCAGGTCAAGGGAGACTTCGAAGTAAAAGAACCAAGGCTGCACAGGTACTTCTCCAAGGTGATGGGGGCAAAAGCTCGCTTTGGTAATTTCAATATTGAACCTATCCCCAGGGAGATGTACCAGAGGGCTGACGGGCTAGCCAAGAATGCACAGAGGCACCACTGAAAGCATAGAAGTTCTTTTAGAAGGCGGGAATATAGGGGACCCCCCGCAGACCCCTGCGCACCACGTGTTCGCAACCAGCACTGCTGACGAAGGGTGGATGAGACCCATCACGCAGTACTTGACGTTGGGGAACTTGCCTATAGACCCACGGGAAGCGAGGTCAGTCAGATTAAAGGCTGTCAGGTACTCAATGGTGGGAGAACAGTTATACAGAAGATTGACAATGGGTCCGATGCTACGCTATATAGGCCCCGTCGAAGCGCAAAAACTGATGGAGGAAATCCACGAGGGAGTGCGTGGCAACTACTCTGGTGGATGCAGCCTCGCCCACAAGGCTCTAACGGCCGGATACTTTTGGCCATACATGATGGCAGAGGTAGCCGAATTCGTAAGGAAATGTGATAAATGCCAGAGGTTCGCCCCGATGAAACGTCAGCCCGCGGAGACTCTTCATTCGAACATAACTCCTTGGCCGTTTGTCAAGTGGGGTCTGGATATCGTCGGAGAGCTCCCCAGAAGTCCAGGAGGAAAAAGATACGTCTTGCTGGCCACGGACTATTTCACCAAGTGGGTAGAGGTCGAAGCCTACACAATAGTTAATAAGGCAGACACGATTAACTTCATCTAGAAGAACATAATCTGCCGATTCGGGATCCCGAAAGAGATACACGCCGACCATGGCACGCAGTTCCAAAATGCTAAGCTTAAGGAGTTGTGCAAGCTGTATGATATAAGGCTCAGTTTCTCTTCCGTGAACTACCCTCAGGGGAATGGTCAAGCAGAGGTGACGAACAAAGCCATATTCAACAACATCAAAAAGAACTTGCAGGAGGCTAAAGGCAAGTGGTTAGAATAACTGCTGACCGTTGTGTGGGCCCATCGAACCACAGAGCGGAGGTCTACTAGGAGAACGCCGTTCACCATGGTCTACGGATCAGAGGCTGTGATCCCGACCGAGGTCGGCCTCCCAACCCTCTGCTCCGAAGTGGTAAAAGATGCCCCCCCAAACGAGCGCCAGTTAAGCCACAACACAGACCTCCTGGAAGAAATGAGAAACATGGCCTTGGTCCACCTGGCTTCATACCATCAGCAGGCTAGGTCCTACTATGCGAAAAAGGTTAGTGCCCGACGATTTAACGCCGGGGATTGGGTCCTGAAAGCCAGAACAGGGAATTTCTCGAAACTGGACTCCAATTGGATCGGACCCTATGAGGTAATAAAAGCGTTTGACAATGGCGCATATATCCTGAAGGAACTCAGAACGGGGAAAAATGTGCCGAACACGTGGAAGGCTCAGCACTTGAAAAAGTATCACGTATAAGGCACATACATATAATGTAAGACCATGAGAATACCTATTTTGTTGAAAAAGTAAAAAACAAGTTAAGTTCTCTTTTCCGCATAGATTTATCTTTGGGACTGCTATGGAAAAGGGGTCTGCCCACAGCGGCAGACCCCACACACTATTTACGCATTAGACCCATATGAATGTTCAGGTTATTATAAAACTTAATTCTGGAACAGATTAAAGTTTTCCTGAAAAAAGGGGCTGCCCTCCCTAGCAGACCCGACGGTTCAGTTGCACGAACAAAAGATACCAGACTGCCACGGGAAAGGGTCTGCCCACAGTGGCAGACCCAACGTTTTATTTTGCACAGGCAAAAGATCATACCAGGCTGCCACGGGAAAGGGTCTGCCCACAATGGCAGACCCAACATTTTCTTTTACACAGACAAAAGATCATGCCGGGTTGCCACGGAAAAGGGTTTGCCACAGTTACAGACCATACGCACTACTCGTGCAAAAAACACTCGCACTATGGGACTCACGTCGCTCGCCGATGACCCGATAAAATGTGCAAAGAGGAAACTGCTGCGCAACAAAATCTTGCCAGCCGACCTCGAAAAAGCCCGCACTCTGGGACTCACATCGCTCGCCGACGACCTGAGAAAACGTGCGAAGAGGAAACTGCTGTGCAACAAAATCTTGCCAGCAGACCTCAAAAATGCTCGCACTCTGGGACTCACGTCGCTCGCCGACGACCCGAGAAAACGTGTGAAGAGGAAACTACTGTGCAACAATATATTGCTAGCAGACCTCAAAAATGCTCGTACTATGGGACTCACGTCGCTCGTCGATGACCCGAGAAAATGTGCGAAGAGGAAACTGCTGCGCAACAAAATCTTGCCATCCGACCTCGAAAAAGCCCGCACTCTGGGACTCACATCGCTCGTCGACGACCCGAAAAAACGTATGAAAAGGAGATAGCTGTGCACCAAAAACTTGCCAGCAAACCTCGAAAACGAGCGTGCTCTGGGAATCGAATCGTGCAATAAAACACTTGTCGATGACCTAAGAAAATGTATAAAGGAAAAAAGAGTGCGCAACTTAAAAGCAACCAGCGGACCCCCGAAGGAACGCTTTTAGCTACACGAAGAGCTAAAAGAAGACAGGGTCAGAATCCACCCGTTGGAAGTGGACCCTTCCTAAGGAATGTTTTGACTACACGAAGAGTTAAAAGGAAACAGATCTCGTGATATGGGATGGCGTACCCCCGCATCGGTAAGAGTGGAACCACGTGCTTCCCCCAGATTGGAGGAACGGAGAGACGGTTTCCCCACTTGATGGACATGAGTCCGTCAAGTAGGGAAATGGGGGCAGTTGTGGGACCCGTTCCCAAGCCATACACCACGCGGAAGGCCACGCTGGTGGCACGTGATCTCACAATCGGCTGTTGGGCCATCCGAAATTAGGGCCGAGCCCATTACTGACCCTGGACAATCTGGCCCAGTCTGACCCCAACCTCGACAGATGGGTGTCGGAAGTCCCAAGGGTCTGCCACCTAAGTATAGTGGCCCTTACCTCAGCAGTTGGAAGGGTCAGAAGCCCCAGGAGTCTTCCGACCGAATAGAATGGAAAGCAACTCACGACTCCAGTCCCAGACAGAGCATTTAATGCGATCCTGGGTAGGCGTGCGCAAGGAATAAGCCATCCTGACAGAACGGTGATTTATCCAAATCTTACCCCTGACAGATTGAAGCCGTAGGAGGCGGCGGAAATCAGGCCACGGCAACACAAAGGAGATCGCAGAAATCTCGGCCCGTAACTGCTGAAAAATGTTTTGAGGAGAAAGGTACTCAGTCCTGAGATTGAGACCCGCATGGTTCACAATCTCAGGACTACATATATGAGAGCCATGCGTTCCCGAGAGGGGCATGTACGCTTAAAAACAGAAATATATAGAAAAGTCTGTAAATAAGAATCAGATAGATTTATCTACTGAAATATTTACTTGCTACCCTGTATCAAAGATAAACCACTGACTTAAGCATCGGAGAGTCTTTGCAGGTAGCCACCCCTGCCTCTCCGATCTTGCTTGGAGTTCAGAGTACTTCGGGATAGTAAGGACACGTGGACAGTTAGAGAATACAATATCAGCAGTTCGAGACACGTGGATAGCTGGTGAAAAACTACTCCAACATAAATTATCTCGCATCGTCTAGAAATTTATACGGCCAATTTGGTAAGGTCGTAGGCTCTAAAAAAAATAATTTTAGTTGTGCCCGAGTGAAATCTAAGGTAGACTCGATGCTTAGAAAATTATAATTGAAGAGTGTCGTGATTGAAAAAATATATTAAAGTGTTTAGCAAATTGTAGGAATGAACTGCAGTAGAAATATAAAATGATTAAAATATATATTTTGTATAATTATGCATATTTTGTAAGGAGCTTATTAAATAAATATGTTAATAGACTTTAATTTTACATACATTAAGCATATAAATATTTTGTAAAAATATTTGTTCAAAAAATATTTGATATGAAAATAATTCAACTAAATTTATTACTTATCATTTAACGTAAGTTTCATAAATAAATTTTTGAGAATAACATAAAGAATGTTGAAAATAAAATAGATAATAGTGATATGTTTTTTCTCATTTCAAGTATGCTGAAGTCGAAGAAGATATTATGAGAATAAACACATAGTATAATCTAAGTCTTGATCAAGTTGATATATTAAATAATACATAACTCAAAAAAAAAAAGTTATGAATCAATTTCTTAATTATGTTCCTATTAAACTTGCAGCAATTAAATCTCTTAAGTTGTCCATCTCCTATGAGTTTAAAGTTCTACTGGCTTGGTATTCTTCTTTAATATTAGTCGTTGATTGATCATTTACATAATAATTTGGATTGTTCCTAATTTTCTTAAAATGGCTATCATGTTTAGCATGTCTCTAAATATAATTATGTAATGTCATTGTAGCAATTACTATTTTTACTTTTGTGGTAAATAGATAGCTATGCATGTTTCTTAATATTTTCCATCTTTTCTTCAATACTCCAAAAATCCATTTAATAACACTCCTAAGAGAAGAATGTGCTTGGTTAAATACTTCTTTATAACCTCTAGGCTAGGGACCGTCTTAAAATTGTGGAAGATGATTCCTTTGAACCTTACATGGCCCTAAATATCTTTTTATTTGCAGGTATCCTGCGGCCACCAGATTATATTTTCCTATCAAATATAAGATACATAAATGTTCAAAAATTTGTTAAAAGCTTAATAACAAGTAAAAGGATATATAACCTTGAAGTGGCTTTGGAAAATTTAAGGTTGGTTGATATAAAGCTGATAAAAATATTCTTTTATCATAGGCAGAGTCTTCCCATCCAGCATGTACAAATATAAATTACATATCAAAATTATACACAACCACGATATTTTGAGTTGGCATCTTTTTCCTCCCGGTAAATGGTACTTGATCTTCTGGAGGTATTATAGCTTCCACATGTGCATCAACTATTGCAACAATACAGTTCTAAAAGCAAAATACAAATCTTCATATTATAAATTGTAATATTAAAGACAAAAGAAAAATAATTTGGAAGATAACTTACTTTAAAATGAGGCATGTATCTAGAGTCTCATAATATCTCTTTTGGGGTATCCTTAAATTCTGGATCTGGTAGTTTTAATACATCTACACTCATAAGACACAGAATATCTAAAATTTCATTGAAATATCTACTAACAGTCTCATCAGAGTGTTAAAATCACTCTTATGTTAAATGGTTTCCAACACCTTGACCTAATGTGAATAAAAACATTCTTAGTATTTCGAGGGCACACATTTTCCTTGAGCATTTTAGCCCACAATTAATTTGCAATTCATTCCATAACTTAATGAACACATCTTTTTCCATTCTAAACATCCTATAACATCTACTTTTGTTTCCTTTCAATATTTCTGTCAACCACATATGACATGTTTGAGAAGAATTCATACACGGCATCTTTTCAATATATGTTATATAATAATGTTGAATAGCACAAGTAAATGCACATACAACTTGTAACTCAAACTCTTCATCACTTTTTACTATTTCCTCTAGCCTAAAACGAACTTGTCATAAAGATAAAAAATATTTTCAATACCAGGACCAAAATGAGTTCTTACAGAGATAAGAAAATAAATCAAGTACTCCTATAATATCTAGTATTCGCGAATTTGGCATTTCATTTCTCACAGTAGATGTTCCAGTACTCCTACTCTCCATAATATTTATAAGGCGAGAGAATTGGTGAGACAATTTTGCTGCTCCTCTCACCTTTATTTGTCCTTTGCCTTTTTTTTTTCCTCATTTTCTTCGTTTGTTTCTCAAGTTGCTCAGCTAATCTCTGGTTATTTTTCTCTTTATGCAATTTATTAGGCATAGGCTGGTCCTTTAACTCATCACTATCCTCAACTTATTTTGATAGGGTTTCATTATCATTTGACATTTTTTCAGACACAGATGGTACTATTCCCAATGAAAGTGTACAAGCATACTCCATTGTGACGACAATGTTTGTGAATATCCTATCTAATTTTTCCTCTAATTCTAATTCAATACTTCAGATGTAAAACTTTGCAGTATTGGGTTGGGTCTACAGGAGTAAATTAGAAAAATTAAAATTCATACTAATTTAATAAACATACTAATTTAATAATAATGGTTAGCAATGTACCAATAATTTTGTATTCTACTAATCTTTAAATACGTCTTTTCTTTTTTGTATTCCATCCTAGACCAGTTTCTTTATCAATAAGTAGCTTCCAAATTTTCCAATCATTTTTTAGTACATTCGACTTATTTTTCAGTTATACTCTTGTATACACTCTTCCGGTTGCATTCTTCATACTTGTCATTAAGTTCACAAATCCAAATCTATCTAAATGAGTAGTAGGGTGGTGTCCATCGTCAATTTCTTTGATGCATAAATCGTTAAAAGGGAGTACAGTATCAGGATCTAATATTGCCGTAGCTCGTGGTACAACACCCTCATTTTGTGTACTATTAATGATATTATTTTCATTATTGTCCATCTAAAAAGTAAATTAGTAAGTAATTAATATTACAAAGAACATTGTACGATATAAAACCTTAGGAAAACATTAAAAATTATTGGAAGAGAGAAACCAATATATGGTAGAGAAAGAAATAAAACAGTAAACTACATTGACATCAATTCACAAACATAATTCTGTACACTAATTTCATTATATAGATAGAATATAAAATATATAATGTATATGTTATAAAATTTGTAGTTGTATTTAAGACTATAAAGCCCAATCTGTTTACTAAAGCTAACGTAGACATGAAAGAAAGTCAAATGGGCCTTAAGCTTAAGAGGGAAGAGTAAACCCAAAAAACAAACCTTATGCTATTTGTATTCAGTGTTTTGTAATATTTCATTCACACATCTGTTTTCTCTATTTGCTTTCGCCGCCCCTTACTGTCTCACACTATCATTCTCTTCTCAATGCCTCTCAAATAATTTAAATGCAAATAATTTTGCACTACAAAATGAAGAGAAAGCCTATCTAGTATAATTTTATATAATCAAAATTTCTTTCAAATAGTCAATAAATTGATGCAGGAGTGTTAGTCTATCTCATAAGCAAACCAATTTTTATGTACAGTGCAAAATGAATATTTTTCTTTACCACAAAATTATAAGATATATTTCTTTACCACTACACATAAAACCTACATTTTTTCTTTATCCTTACGTATTTTCTCATGAAATAAATAGAAACAATCAAAGGTTTATCCATATTATAGTAAAAAATGCAACTGGACAAGCTTCAAAATCAAAATGGAACAACACTCAGATTATAAATAATGTTAATTTCAAACCAAATCAATAACCCATTAGCTATAACAACCATGGATTTGCAAAAAATTAGAAAGAGAAAGGTTGCTCACAAAGACGTAGAACTCTTGTTCACTTCACAGACGACTCTGTCAGTAGAAGGCACGATGGAAAATGGAAAGAAGAAATGAGGAATGGAGAAGAAGATCTGGAGATAGAAAGAAATATGTGACCGTAGAGGTTGGGTTAGTTGCAATTTTCAAATTTAACTGTGGGTATTTTTGTCCATCTCAATTATTCATTAAAGAGAGATGGCAATTCCTGTTTAAGCTAAAAACAGAAACTGAGGTGGGTCAACTTCATATTTGAGCTTCGGCTATGGGCTAAATTTTTCAACAATCCACTTCATGTATCTTTATAAACATCTTTTAACTTAAAACTTATTTAAAAAGTATTTTTAGCTTCTTAAAAAGCTTATCCGAACTGGGCCTATATGCTTCTCTTTTCTTTGACCTAGTTGAAATCTTTTCTCCTCTATACTTCTATACTTCTATGTATCTCGATTTTTTAAGTTAACAGTCGTATAAGGAGCTAAAATTGTAAAATAAGAAAAGAATAAAAGGAAAAAAAATGAGAAAATATAATTGAAAAATAGAGAAAAAAGAATTTGAGAATAAAACATCATTCTCATCCCTGACATCGCCGTCAAACTCATCATTTCTCTCTCTTCTCTCTTCATTCTTATCCACTTAATTATGGGTATATTTTAAAATAGTATATTATCAAATTTCGAGATTAATTTTTGTGAGTTTTAACGAAAAAATAATTGCGATAATTTTCAATGATATTTTTATGAAAATTATATTCTCAATAAAATTCGATGAAAATGATAATTTTGATGCAATTTCGATGAAAGTAGTATTCTCAGTAATATTTCAATAACTGGCATTTTTTTATAATTTTTGATACAATTTCGATGCATTTTTTTATGGAAGTGGTATTTTTGATAAAGGGGCATTTTCGACACCTTTCATATAGAATTTCAATGAAATGGTATTTTTGACAAAATATTATCAAAAATACCACTTTCATCGAAAATTCATTAAAATTTCATCTAAAATTATTGAAAATGCCACTTTATCAAAATATTACTGAGAATACTACTTTCATCAAAATATCATCAAAATTGTATCAAAATTGCATCAAAAATTATAAAAAATGCCACTTTATTGAAATATTATTGAGAATATCACTTTCATCAAAATATCATCGAAATTGCATCTAAAATTCATTAAAATGGCATCGAAAATTATCAAAAATACTATTTCTATCGAAGTTTACTGAGAATATAATTTTCATCGAAAAGCCATCGAAAATTATTTATTAAAATTCGCAAAAAATTAACCTCAAAATGATTTTTCAACACATAAATTACCTCATAATATCTCAAAATTTGATAATATATTATTTTAAACTATACCTATAATTAAGAGGAGAAGAATGAAAAGAAAATAGAGGGAAATGATGAGTTTGATACGTTGTGAGAGATGATAACGAGGTTTTCTTCTCAAATTCTTTTTTCTCCTTTTTTCAGTTATCTTTTGTCTTTTTTTTTTTCCTTTTATTCTTTTATGATCTTACAATTTCAGCTCATCATACGGCTATTAACTTGAAAATCGAGATACAAAGAAGCATAGATGCATGGAATAGAAGAGATTTCGACTAGGTTAAAAAAATGAGAGGCATATAGTTTATCTGGGGTAAATGTGACTTTTTAGGTGATATATGCATATTTTATAAAATTTTATCGAGGAGAGTATATAGACCAAAATATGCCTATTATGATGCATATTTTACCTAATTTCTCTTAAGTTTTAGATCCTTTTGTGAGATGCCAGATGTATCAAAATTGTTACCAAACTAGTCGTTATAATGTGCTTTGCATGAGTTGGTATTAATATTGCATAACATGCGTTAAGCCTAATTTATAATTAGATTCAATATATTACAACATTAAAGAATAAATTTATCTCCACAGAATCTAAAGCCACTAACCAAGTTTGAACTAGGAGGAGGTGCCAATCTTGCTTACAACTTTAGCCCTTCAGAAAATTTGACAAAAAGCAAGTGGATAAGTAACAATTTAACATCCAATTAGTAGAGTTTTTTTTTTCTTCTGACCAAAAATAATAGAAAAACTCCCAAATTCTAAATCAAGCTCCCTAAATAATTTAGATTCAATATGTTATAACATTAAAGAATAAATTTATCTCCACAGAAACTAAAGCCATTAACCAAGTTTGAACTAGGAGGAGGTGCCAATCTTGCCTACAATTTTAGCCCTTCAGAAAATTTGACAAAAACTAAGTAGATGAGTAACAATTTAACATCCAATTAGTAGAGTTTTTTTTTTCTTCTCACCAAAAATAATAGAAAAACTCTCAAATTCTAAATCAAGCTCCCTAAATAAATCTTTAAGAAGAGAAGCACAAGAATGGGCATTCTTTAACGGACAGTGACTCTTATCAACTTTTATCCATCCGAGCATTTGCATAGCATACCATATTTGTAGCCTTTCTAAGCCCACTAAGAAAAGTTTCGTGTCATGTATAGTTGCAGGGTATTGTCTGGTTGAGGCTTCCCCGACAATTATAGAGAATAGTCTTCCAATATCACTCATTATTTCTGCTAAAATATCGTAGTCATCTCCTGATGCTCCAACTGCAATATTAGAATAAAAACCTAGGCTAAAAGGATCAACAA
Organism: Parasponia andersonii; assembly: GCA_002914805.1. Classification (NCBI taxonomy): domain Eukaryota; kingdom Viridiplantae; phylum Streptophyta; class Magnoliopsida; order Rosales; family Cannabaceae; genus Trema; species Trema andersonii. The sequence continues at coordinate 80,928 of JXTB01000564.1, read as the reverse complement.
ACAGTTTGGAATTTTTTTAATTCTCAATCGATATAAAGAAATAATTTTTAACATAGGAAAATAAAAAATAAAAAAATCTCTATTGTAGTACTGCTATTACGGCTGCTCTTTTTACTATTGTTATTGTGGCTGCCTTTTTTACTATTGCTATTGCGGTTATCCTTTTCAATTCCTATTGTGGCTGACACTTTTATTATTCCTATCACAGCTGATTGGTGAGCTGCAATTGTTGATTCATTCAACGATATCTTCTTAACCCTCGTAGCTATTAACCTAACCTCATAAATGACTATGCAACGACCAGGCCAACATAATAAATCTATAAGAAAGTAAAAACACAATTATCTCCAGGAGCCAACTTTCAAGTCAGTTAATGGAATCTCACCTCTTAACAAAATGAGGTAAACCATTCATTACTTTACATGTCGCCCCGATTATGCCCTATAACAAAATTAGATCTATGAAAAAACTTGACATCAACCAACTATTCCAGAGCAAATAATATCAAGCATATGTTGTATTAAAAAAAAACAGAAAATACAATATAAGTGATTAACTCACCAATCAGGGTATAGCTTGGGAGAAAAAAAAGAAAGGAAAAAAAAGGAAGCTAAACTGAATATTTCGAAGGAAAAAAAAAGGATTATTTGTTTCTTGTGCTCACAATACAATGCAGAAAATCACTTTTGCTAGATTGTAAATGGTCCAACATATTCAAATGTATACCTGACACTAGTGCATCAAAAGATGCTTGATGTATGGTCATAGTGTCCTCAGAAACTAAAGCCATTAACCAATTCATTGCCCTTGCCTACGCTTTTAGCCCTTCAAAAATTTTGACAAAAGCCAAGTGGATAAGCAATAATTTAACATCCAATTAGTAGAGTTTTTTTTTTTTCTTCTAACCAAAAATAACAGAAAAGCTCCCAAATTCTAAATCAAGCTCCCTAAATAAATCTGCAAGAAGAGAAGCACAAGATAGACATTCTTTGACAAACAGGGACTCCATTAATCAACTTTTATCTATCCACAATAATTGAGCGTTCGCATAGCGTGCCATATTTGCAGCTTTTCTAAGCCCACTAAGAAAAGTCTTATGTCATGCATAGTTGTAGGGTATCGCCTGGTTGAGGCCTCTCCTGCAATTGCAAAGAATAGTCTCCCAATATCACCCATTATTTCTGCTAAAATATTGTAGTCATCTCCTGATGCTCCAACTGCAATATTAGAATAAGTACCTAGGCTAAAAGGACCACTTTCCCATCTAGTATAGATAGTTTAGAATTTTTTTTTATTCTCAAACGATAGAAAAATCATTTTTGACTTTTAAAATTCAATCTAATAGTTACAATTAATTATTTTGGAACAAATTCTAATACGAATTAAATACTAACATTTATTTTATCTAATGGTCAAAATTGGATTCACTATCGATTGGGAATAAAAAAAATCCCTATTGTATTAGCTCCCTTTTATTTCTCGTGATTCATACAATACCTATAGGAATAAGTACTAGAACCTCAAACTAATTGATAAGGACGAATTGTATTTCCCTCCCAAACTATAAACATTGTAGAGTTTCGCCCCGTAAAGTTTTTTTGTTGCATTTGTTTTTCCCTAAATAATTGATTTGTTATAAAAGTGGCCTTTCTATCAAATTCCGTTTCTAATTCAACGAAAAAGCTTACATGACAATTATTTTATAATTTTTTTGTTATATTATAATAACATTTAATTTAAATTTAGTTAAAAAAAATCTAACGGAATCTAAGTGTCGTATACAATGCTCCCTAAATACTCCCTAGATTTATGCTTCACGCACCTTTTCAATTCACATCTCTCTTTTAGTTTCAGTTTTTTGATAAAACAAAAAGCCTAATTAATAACTGCATAAATAGATAAATTCTAACACATAGTTCTTCAACATAGGTTACCTAGAGACCGAATAATTCCAAGGACTTTATGCACTAAAAAATCCACAAAAAAAACTAGTGTAAGAATAACAAGGAGAAGAATGTTTCATGAAATAAAACTCTAACACACTCCCTCAGTTCTGATCATAATATAGGGTGTTAGTTTCAGTATTTGCTCTTCTCAATCTTCTTAGTTCTAGGTGAAATGTTTCATTTGTGCTAGTTTTTGGTAAATCAAAGTTGGTTATTTTCATTTGAAGCAAGAGAATTACAGTCGTCCATTTTATAGCTAAGTGAATTTTGACCTTATACATCAAGTTATTGTGCTCGGGGTAAGACTAATTTCAGTTAACCCATTTTAGACTGACTTGAATCTAGTAAGAAAAAATACGGTTGACTTAAATTTGGCTCCAAACTAGTTGATATTAATAGCTTTGCATGAGTTGGTATTAATATTGCATAACATATGTTAAGCCTACTTTATAATTAAGTTCAATATATTATAAAATTAAAAAATAAATTTATCTCCATATTTATTTTGATTAGACACATGTAACACAACTATTTATTTGATAAACTAAATTTAATATCAAGTGTCATTAATATTAAATTAAATATACAACATTAATATTTATTTCTACATTTATTTTGATGAGACGAATATAGCACAACTATTTGTTCTATGAACTAAATTTAATATAAGGTAATATAATATTATATAATATATATATGTATATATATATTACAATGAATTATAGCATGAAAAAAATAATAATAAGACTAATCATTTCATGAAAAAATAAGAGTTAAATTAAGAAGTTTCTAAAAATTTTAAAAATAAAATATTAATCAAAGAAGCTATCAAATTTTTTTTACTTTCTCTTTGCTTCATACTTAATATAGACATATAAATTTTTAATACCAACATATATGGTATATAAGTTAATATTATTTGATTAGTTTATTAAAACTTACTACAAGTAAATTAATCATATTCATCAATTGAATGATGTTAATTCACATATCACATGTATTGGTATTAAAAATTTAACACAAATTTTGGGATACCTAGCATTATTCGAGACAATTATGAGTGTCATAAAGACTTGGAATTTAGAATGGAAACAAAGATAGGAAGTTTTTAGTTTGTACTTTGTAATGTTGTGTATATATACTTCAGTTGAAAAATATTTAGCATTTTCCTTATTTTAATTAATAAAAAGAAACTTATATTGGTGTATGTAGGAAAAAATCTCGATAAATGAATGTTCGATAAATTAATAACCTCAGTTAAATAATAAATATTTTGATCCAACTCGCACTTATGTATTAAATTAATATTTTCGCTAAATGCATAAAATAATAATTTTTTTTGTAATTTCTTTAGGGCCCATCGAATATATAAAGTAATAATTGTTTCAATACATAAAAGAAATAACATAGACATTCACAATATTAATGAGTTTTTTTCTAGATAACTTCTATTTTCTTAATTCAGTTATTTTTCAAAATACATCTAAAGTTGTTTGCTTATTATTTGTTCTTAAATTGAACTCAGTTTATACTCTAATTTTTGCAATGGATTTATCATATTATATATATTATTTGTAACCTATTTATAGTGGTTTGGAATCTTAAAATAAAACTAATGACTATTTATTATTATGTTCAATAGACATAAAATATCTTGAAATGCTATATTTTATATGGTATTAAATTTTTAAGCTATATTTATCATATGTATATATGCTTCTATTAATTTTTTGATGTACATTGAAATTTAACTTTTAGAATTTTATTTTTGTACAAATAATATATAATAACTTTTGTGTATATACAAATTAACATTCAGACTTCTTTTTATATATATATATATTAATTTTGACTACATCTAATTTTTATTGTTATAAGTTATACACATATCTCTTAGGCAGAAAAGTGCAAATACTCTTTTAAATTAATAAATATTTATTTATGGATAAATTATAAAATTATTTATTTATCGATAAATAACCTCTATAAATTAATAATTACTCTTAATCCCAGTAACATTAATTTATAGAGGTTTTCTGTATATGTATTGGCGTATTTCCCTTGTTCGATTCGGGCCTCAGGGACCAGTGGGGCCATTGCTAACTTTTTAGTTTTATTTTACTTACGAATTTTTAAAAAAATTAAGTTATGCCCACATTCATAATTTTAGATTTTAAATATGCCCTCATTTGTCACTTCTCAAGCTTATAACTTTTAAGTTTTACATATAAATTTTCAGATAATTCATGTTACGCCCCTATTTGATAATTCAAATTTTAGTTATGCCTTTAAATTTGTGTTGAAAATATCTAAGTAATATGTAACAATTACACTTATTTTGATGTTAGAATTAAAAGAAAAAGAGAAAAAAAACATTGTGGTCCATTTCTAAAATTAATTCATTCTCTTTACCTAAATTAATTTTGAGAACTCAATTAACCTCATTTACAAAAAATAAATTAAGGAAAGAGTTTCAAAAAAAAATTCTCTTAGTAGTTATGCCCACTCAATAAGGTTCTAGCTCTGTCACTATCAAGTAATATCCAGTCGTAAGGCGCATAACCCTTAGCACAATGAGTTATAGGCTCGTTCCCCAATTTTCACCCAATAAAAGGATAGAACTGTCACATTCCGCTCAGTTGACTTAGGATGGGTATGGGTATAGGTTGTAGGGTTGGTCGTACCCCAAATTACTTTATGGTCATGATTGCTAATAGTATCTAACACCAACAAACATTAGTACGTAGACCATGACTCAAGCAGATATGAGCGCAGATTAGTTTTTGTCATTCCTCTTATCCATGAATTAAAAGGTCATGACCTTGTTAATATTGTTGTGGTATTATTTGTTCTTTGAAGTATCAATAAAATATTAGTAAAAAATGAGCTAATATCGAAAATATTATCATGACAGTATCAACTTTTTTTCAAGCCTCCTTTTTTTTTCTTTAAACAAATAGTAGTATAAATATAATGGAATTTTTTGCAAAATACACCTTTGCTATCGTGTATTTAGGAAGTATACACCTCTTTATAATTTTTTAGACAATACATTTTTTTAAGTATTAAATTATTTTAAACACAAAAATACTCTTAACACTTATCTCATCAAGGATCCACGTTTCGGCTAAATAAAGGAGGTCAAGTTTTTATTGAGAGGGTGGAATATTTTTCTAAAACTCACTATTAAAGGGATGTATTTCACCTGATTTCCCTAAATTTAACTATTAATTTCTATAATATGTGGAAGAACTTTGCAACTATTAGTATTTAGTATTTGGCTATTGTAATTAAAATATCTACGATGCTTATAGAAAGAGATTGGTGAATAAATATTTTCATAACTACTCAAGTAGAATAACTTGATAAAGATATTATTTGGATTAAAATAGAAATTTTTCTTTTATACTCTTCAACCTCCTGCAATATCTAAGAAAGCCTTTTGCTATTAAATGAATTTGACATGTTCTACATTGTCATTAATTTTTAAATGTTCTACATTGTCATTAATTTTTAATCATTTTCAGCCTAATTTAAACTTAAATATAATTTGAAAGATATTAATATGAAAAATTTTAATTATTTTTCTTACTACAAATGTAATAAATAATTTTTTTAAAAATAAAAATTAGTATAAATTATGTACTATTAATTTTTTTAACACTTCTTAGATAATGTTTGGTTAGAAGTAATGGAAAAAAAATTAAATTTTCTTATTTGGCTTCACTTTCACCTAAGGAAATCCAATTCTAATGGAATAAAAATCCCCTAAATGTAGGAATAAGAATTCCATAACAAAACTAGTGGAAAGATGATTCCATTCCTGAACTCTGTTTTTTTTTTTTCAACCTATTTGCCCTTTACAAAAACTCTAGATCATCATCATCAGCATCAATATGCAACACTTGGCCACTATACCAATATTTGGTCATTATACTACTATATCTCACCCGCCATTTCAATCTTAGAATAGCAGAAGCTTTTTACCAATCGACACCATTATCCTCCTAGTAGCCACAATTTTTTTTCTCGCTCGCATCCCCATTCTTTTCCCCATTAAGGCAAAAGAAAAATAGTTCACTAAGATTATGACTTTCCCACAGATTTCTCTGTTTTTTCTTTGTTGATATTTAATTGATATTTCACTGCTATTAATATACTTAATAAATAACTTCCCATTAATCAAAAAGAAAAAATAATATTTCAAAACTAGTTTACTACTGTAACCCACTCCCATGTAATGAATGTATTAGTAAGGTGTATTATATGTTATCATATATACTAAATATGGTAAATTGCAAAAAAGAATCCACGCAAAAAAAATTACAAAAAAGAAATACCTTAAGATTTGAGTATCCTATAATTTAAATCTTGAATTTAGACTCTGCAAAATAATATCCTGAGATTAAAAATTTCTGAAAATTAATATCCTAAGTTAACTTTTTAAATAACTTTAATTGATAAAAAATAATAATATCCTCAAAATTGAAGAGAATAACAAGGGTTAGTTCAGTTTTAATGAAAGATTTTATTACTTTTTTCTTATCAAAATTGGTCAAAAAATTAGTCTAGGATATTAATTTTCATAAATTCTTAATCTCATAGTATTATTTTACAAAGTCCAAACTTTAAAGTTAAATTGTAGAATACTTAAACTTGAGAGTATTTTTTTCTATAATTAACTCATACTAAATAATATTATTTAATGAAATATTTCATGCAAAGAAATAATATTTAATCAAATATTAAATTTTCATCTCAATAATATAATATATTTTGAACTAAAATGAAGTTCAATTTTAATGTTGAGTAATTACATTTATCAATGCTAAGTCTGTTTACTTCTTTAAAAAAAAAAAACCCAGGGTATGTTTGTCAAAACATGGCTAATTTCAATCCATTGCGTTGTGAACCAAACATAATAATTTTCATGCAAATATATGATTTTAAAGTTCAATCAAACAAAAGTATCACATTTCCTTTCCTTTCCATTCCTATTACTATTACCATTAGGGTTAATGGCACAATTGGTCCTTGAATTATTTAATTTGTGGTGATTTGGTTTTCAAAGTTTCAATTGCAGCAATTTAGTTGTTAAATTTTCTCATTTGTAGTATTTGATCTCTGAACTATCTAAATTACAACTTGCTATTAAAGTTTTGATCAAAAACACATGTAATGAGCATATAGTGATATATGAAAGTGTATTTAAAAAGTAATTTGAGAATTTTAAATATAAAAATGAATAATCACATAAAAATTTTCTCAAACTTTGCAATTCTGATAATCCTAAAAAACGTAAAAATTACATTTCTTCTCTATAAATTCTTTTGTTCGCCATTGCAATTTTTATTCCATCCAACCAAACATTTTATTTTTACTTTAATATAAGAAAATTTTCAGTAATTTTTATGGGAACATCTCCAATTCCAACTGTAAAATCAACTTCGATATTTTCATATTATTGCTCCTTTCCCATTCAATCCCTAATCCCCCTATAGCCTGATTACGAGTCCAAACCCAATGGCCAATTATGATTCCAAACCCTAGCTCGGGTCGTAATATTCTCTCATTCTCGATCCCCAAGAAGCGAGCGAAGATGAGGTAGGCCTCAATGCAATTCAACCTCATTCAATTTTCCTCACTTTCCTATTAGTACACCCTAAATCTGAACAGTAACTAATTTTTCTTCTACTTTTATTTTTATTGTAGTTAGTTCTATTCAAAAAGTGCAGGAAACCCTAATTCTTTACCGGACATTGCAACACCAGATGAAATCATTGTGATCAACTGAGAGTTGATTGCACTGCTCACAACCAAGTTCCCTCACTGACGAGGAAATTGATGCTAGAGTTTGTTTCCGTAATCGGGAGATCGAATAACTAAATTACATTCTTATTTTAGTTCACGTTGTACTTGTTAAGTTTTTTCTCTTTCTACCGTAATACTCTTAGGTTGCGTTTGGTTAGTGGAATGAAAATAAAGATAATGGTAATAGTAATAAGAATAGAAATAGAATGAAATGAAAAAATAATTATTTTTTTTAGTTGAAAATTTGGAAATAGAGTTTGAACGAGAATTATTATGTTTGGTTCACATTGAAGTGTAATGGAATTAACAATACTTTGACAAATTTATCCCCTAATCTTGAAATAAATATTTTTTAAAGAATTGAACATAATTATTTTTAGAGAAGGACTAGACGTAATTAATAATCAATAAATAGTAAAATAAAAGATTAGAAATTATAAGGTTAAATATTATTAAAGTTTTAAGGAAAAGGTTAAATATTATTATAAGCATATTAAAACCACATATAATATATATTATGATTTACATATATAAAAAACGTTAATAACACGATGATTATAGATACCCACTCATAAAAAAATGACTAATTATAGATAAAGCTTTTATTTGGGATTCTATGAAGAGTAGGGGAA
>JXTB01000564.1:0-61834 GCA_002914805.1 Parasponia andersonii | reverse complement strand
TTTTAAGTTTTACATATAAATTTTCAGATAATTCATGTTACGCCCCTATTTGATAATTCAAATTTTAGTTATGCCTTTAAATTTGTGTTGAAAATATCTAAGTAATATGTAACAATTACACTTATTTTGATGTTAGAATTAAAAGAAAAAGAGAAAAAAAACATTGTGGTCCATTTCTAAAATTAATTCATTCTCTTTACCTAAATTAATTTTGAGAACTCAATTAACCTCATTTACAAAAAATAAATTAAGGAAAGAGTTTCAAAAAAAAATTCTCTTAGTAGTTATGCCCACTCAAAAAGGTCTTAGCTCTGTCACTATCAAGTAATATCTAGTCGTAAGGCCCATAACCCTTAGCACAATGAGTTATAGGCTTGCTCCCCAATTTTCACCCAATAAAAGGATAGAACTATCACATTCCACTCAGTTGACTTAGGATGGGTATGGGTATAGGTTGTAGGGTTGGTCGTACCCCAAACTATTGTATGGTCATGATTGCTAATAGTACCTAACACCAACAAACATTAGTATGTAGACCATGACTCAAGCAGATATGAGCACAGATTAGTTTTTGTCGTTTCTCTTATCCATGAATTGAAAGGTCATGGCCTTGTTAATATTGTTGTGGTATTATTCGTTCTTTGAAGTGTCAATAAAATATTAGTGAAAAATGAGCTAATATCGAAAATATTGTCATGACAGTATCAACTTTTTTTCTAGCCTCCTTTTTTTTTCTTTAAACAAATAGAAGTATAAATATAATGGAATTTTTTGCAAAATACACTTTTGCTATAGTGTATTTAGGAAGTATACACCTCTTTATAATTTTTTAGACAATACATTTTTTTTAAGTATTAAATTATTTTAAACACAAAAATACTCTTAACACTTATCTCATCAAGGATCCACGTTTCGACTAAATAAAGGAGATCAAGTTTTTATTGAGAGGGTGGAATATTTTTCTAAAACTCACTATTAAAGGAATGTATTTCATCTAATTTCTCCAAATTTAACTATTAATTTCTATAATATGTGGAAGAACTTTGCAACTATTAGTATTTAGTATTTGGCTATTGTAATTAAAATATCTACGATGCTTATAGAAAGAGATTGGTGAATAAATATTTTCATAACTACTCAAGTAGAATAACTTGATAAAGATATTATTTGGATTAAAATAGAAATTTTTCTTTTATACTCTTCAACCTCCTGCAATATCTAAGAAAGCCTTTTGCTATTAAATGAATTTGACATGTTCTACATTGTCATTAATTTTTAAATGTTCTACATTGTCATTAATTTTTAATCATTTTCAGCCTAATTTAAACTTAAATATAATTTGAAAGATATTAATATGAAAAATTTTAATTATTTTTCTTACTACAAATGTAATAAATAATTTTTTTAAAAATAAAAATTAGTATAAATTATGTACTATTAATTTTTTTAACACTTCTTAGATAATGTTTGGTTAGAAGTAATGGAAAAAAATTAAATTTTCTTATTTGGCTTCACTTTCACCTAAGGAAATCCAATTCTAATGGAATAAAAATCTCCTAAATGTAGGAATAAGAATTCCATAACAAAACTAGTGGAAAGATGATTCCATTCCTGAACTCTGTTTTTTTTTTTTCAACCTATTTGCCCTTTACAAAAACTCTAGATCATCATCATCAGCATCAATATGCAACACTTGGCCACTATACCAATATTTGGTCATTATACTACTATATCTCACCCGCCATTTCAATCTTAGATAGCAAAAACTTTTTACCAATCGACACCATTATCCTCCTAGTAGCCACAATTTTTTTTCTCGCTCGCATCTCCATTCTTTTCCCCATTAAGGCAAAAGAAAAATAGTTCATTAAGATTATGACTTTCCCACAGATTTCTCTGTTTTTTCTTTGTTGATATTTAATTGATATTTCACTACCATTAATATACTTAACAAATAATTTCCCATTAATCAAAAAGAAAAAATAATATTTCAAAACTAGTTTACTACTGTAACCCACTCCCATGTAATGAATGTATTAGTAAGGTGTATTATATGTTATCATATATACTAAATATGGTAAATTGCAAAAAAGAATCCACACAAAAAAAATTACAAAAAAGAAATACCTTAAGATTTGAGTATTCTATAATTTAAATCTTGAATTTAGACTCTGCAAAATAATATCCTGAGATTAATAATTTTTGAAAATTAATATCCTAAGTTAACTTTTTAAATAACTTTAATTGATAAAAGATAATAATATCCTCAAAATTAAAGAGAATAATAAGGGTTAGTCCAGTTTTAATAAAAGATTTTATTGCTTTTTTATTATCAAAATTGGTCAAAAAATCCGTCTAGGATATTAATTTTCATAAATTCTTAATCTCATAGTATTATTTTACAAAGTCCAAACTTTAAAGTTAAATTGCAGAATACTTAAACTTAAGAGTATTTTTTTCTATAATTAACTCATACTAAATAATATTATTTAATGAAATATTTCATGCAAAGAAATAATATTTAATCAAATATTAAATTTTCATCTCAATAACATAATATATTTTGAACTAAAATGAAGTTCAATTTTAATGCTGAGTAATTACATTTATCAATGCTAAGTCTGTTTACTTGTTTAAAAAAAAAAACCCAGGGTATGTTTGTCAAAACATGGCTAATTTCAATCCATTACGTTGTGAACCAAACATAACAATTTACATGCAAATATATGATTTTAAAGTTCAATCAAACAAAAGTATCACATTTCCTTTCCATTCCATTCTTATTACTATTACCATTAGGGTTAATGGCACAATTGGTCCTTGAATTATTTAATTTGTGGTGATTTGGTTCTCAAAGTTTCAATTGCAGCAATTTAGTTGTTGAATTTTCTGATTTGTAGTATTTGATCTCTGAACTATCTAAATTACAACTTGCTATTAAAGTTTTGATCAAAAACATATGTAATGAGCATATAGTGATATATGAAAGTGTATTTAAAAAGTAATTTGAGAATTTTAAATATAAAAATGAATAATCACATAAAATTTTCTCAAACTTTGCAATTCTGACAACCCTAAAAAATGTAAAAATTACATTTCTTCTCTATAAATTCTTTTGTTCGCCATTGCAATTTTTATTCCATCCAACCAAACATTTTATTTTTACTTTAATATAAGAAAATTTTCAGTAATTTTTATGGGAACATCTCCAATTCCAACTGTAAAATCAACTTCGATATTTTCATATTATTGCTCCTTTCCCATTCAATCCCTAATCCCCCTATAGCCTGATTACGAGTCCAAACCCGATGGCCAATTATGATTCCAAACCCTAGCTCGGGTCGTAATATTCTCTCATTCTCGATCCCCAAGAAGTGAGCGAAGATGAGGTAGGCCTCAATGCAATTTAACCTCATTCAATTTTCCTCACTTTCGTATTAGTACACCCTAAATCTGAACAGTAACTAATTTTTCTTCTACTTTTATTTTTATTGTAGTTAGTTCTATTCAAAAAGTGCAGGAAACCCTAATTCTTTACCGGACATTGCAATGCCAGATGAAATCGTTGTGATCAATTGAGAGTTGATTGCACTGCTCACAACCAAGTTCCCTCACTGACGAGGAAATTGATGCTAGAGTTTGTTTCCGTAATCGGGAGATTGAATAACTAAATTACATTCTTATTTTAGTTCACGTTATACTTGTTAAGTTTTTTCTCTTTCTACCGTAATACTCTTAGGTTGCGTTTGATTAGTGGAATGAAAATAAAGATAATGATAATAGTAATAAGAATAGAAATAGAATGAAATGAAAAAATAATTATTTTTTTTAGTTGAAACTTTGGAAATAGAATTTGAACGAGGATTATTATGTTTGGTTCACATTGAAGTGTAATGGAATTAATAATACTTTGACAAATTTATCCCCTAATCTTGAAATAAATATTTTTTAAAGAATTGAACATAATTATTTTTAGAGAAGGACTAGACGTAATTAATAATCAATAAATAGTTAAATAAAAGATTAGAAATTATAAGGTTAAATATTATTAAAGTTTTAAGGAAAAGGTTAAATATTATTGTAAGCATATTAAAACCACATATAATATATATTATGATTTACATATATAGAATACGTTAATTAATAACACGATGATTATAGATACCCACTCATAAAAAAATGACTAATTAAAGTTTTAAGGAAAAGGTTAAATATTATTATAAGCATATTAAAACCACATATAATATATATTATGATTTACATATATAGAATACGTTAATAACACGATGATTATAGATACCCACTCATAAAAAAATGACTAATTATAGATAAAGCTTTTATTTGGGATTCCATGAATAGTAGGGGAACAAGTATTTTTCTAATTAATAGCCATAAATAAAATTAAATCAATTGGAGGAATATCATCCTGTAGAACTTTTGATCTCGTTGGAGCTAAGAAGGAAAAAACAAAATTATCGTTCTTTTTGCTTCGTCAGAGCTAAGAAAGGAAAAAGAAAAAAATAAAAAACAAAAAAAAAATCAAAATTTCATATGATTCGTTCAAATAAAAGCGATGGAGCTTTAAGATCTAGATCTGACCAATTGAGGGAGAAAGAAATACTAATGGCTAGTGGGAGGAGATGGTAGTGAGAACTTCTGCCGTTTTTAGTCTAGTTTGCTTTTTTGGTATATGACAGTGACAATAGAATCTATTTTTGCAGGTGCTATGGTGAGTTTTTTTAATTGGTTTCAATATTGATAATGACCGAGATGCCGGATGATAGTGAGATAATAAGGGGCAAAAAGGACCGAGAAAAAATTACTTGGAAAGGAATGATATTTCTATTAGTTTAATTAAGGAATCCTTATTCCTTTAAAATGGGGTACTGTTCATTCAATAGAAAATATCTTTCCGTGGTTAAAAAAGGAAACCAAACGATAGAAAATGATTCCATTCTATTCCATTCCCACTTATTCCCTTCAATCAAACATGCACTTAAGGACATATTGTATTCCCTCCCCGACCTCCCCTCCCATCCCGAATTATGGATTTTGTAGAGTTTTTTCCTGTATAATTTCTTATTGCATTCTTTTCCCCTGCATAATTCGTTTGTTACAAAAGTTGTCCTTATGCCAATTTTTGTCAATAATTTAACAGAAAAAGTGGCGTGACAATTATTTATGTTTTTCTAATTAATTTATTTGAAAAATTAATTTATATTTAATTAAAAATTGAAACTGTAAATTAAAAATGAATTCTCTTCCCCTTCCCCTTGTTTTCTCTCCTCTTCCCATTCACCTACTCTAGTGCTCCCTTATCCTCTGCTCTCATTTGCAGAGCTTGAACAGAAGCAAATAGTTGAATTCAAATGGCAGCACTTTAGAATAATAATGAAAACCACTTCTTCATCTTAGAATAGTATTATTATAACCTACAAAGATATAATAGCAAATAATATCTAATTTATGTTTCTTATAGGTGATTCAATAATCGTACAAAAATAGAGAACCTGAAAAAATTTATTCCAAATCTCCACATGCCAGAAAGAATAAATAAATAAATAACACAACTTCCCAAATATCATCCTCAAAATAATAAATTACAGTGGATTATATTTCTTTCAAAAGAAAAAATTACAGCCCAAAATCTAATTTGTTAAATGGGGAAATCGTGAAATCTAAGAAAAACCCATCACCTTATTTGCCGTAATCTTCCAAATCCAAAAAATAAAAGCTATTCTAAAAAATTCTTATTGTTTAATTCCTAATCCCTAAAATGAAAAACCCTGCTTTATCATTCTTCTTCCCGAATCCTTCACCCAACATATGGAACCCACCAATATGAAGTTTTGAGTTTATAACCTATTCCAAAAGCTTAATCAAGTTGGAATTTTTGTGTCAAGCAGAAAAGAAAAAAATAGGTTCGGATTTTTTGTGGTTTATGGATTCTAGTTACAATTTGCATTATGTTGGATTAGAAACATGGGAGGTTGAGTTGAGAGAGGAGGAGGAGACGGGTGAAAGAGGGAGAAAAAAAGGGAACCGGATAAAAATACTAAGAATTTATGCATATTTTTCACTTGTCAAGAAAAGAAAAAAAAAACTAATGCATATTTTATTTTATTCTGAATTAAATTTAATTTTTAAAGTAAATTAAAAGAAAAATTATTCAAAAAAAATGCCATACACGGAACTCGACAGGACCAAGTTTGTAACAAATGCATAATACAGGGGTAACAAATGCATAATACAGGGAGAACAAATGCAAAAAAAAAAAAAAAAAAAAAAAAAAAAAAAAAAAAATAATAAAAAAAGGAAAAAAAATGCAAAAAAAAAAAAAAAAAAAAAAAAAGGTTCGGGGATAAAATTCATCAATAGTCATAATTCAGGGAAAAAAAATACAATTTATCCAACTCTTAAAAACCTAAATAAAATAATAGATAGGGCCCACATTGCCAAGTAAAAAAATTGGGTGAACGATGGCCCAATCTCAAGCCCATCAGTGGTATATATAAATGTAACGCAGCTACGGAAGTAGCGCAGTGAACGGATCCCCTTGCAACCCTCCTCCCTTCCATAATGTCTACCTCGCGTGATCGAGGTAATTAGGAGTCCGATTTTCTAATTTCCGATTTTGTTGTTCATTCCTATATTCAGCTCAATTTTCTAACTATCAACCTTGTTTTATCTGTGTTTTTATCTGATATTGGATTTCTCGTTTAATTTTACAGTCTTGGCTGTTTGTATATATATTTTTTAATGTTTATAATTTCTGAATTTGGATTACTTGTACGTTTTTTTATTTTAAATTCTAATACTAGATTCTTTTTTTTTTCCCCTCTTTTGAGAGATTCTAATCCTAGATTCTATCTTAAATAATGCATAAGGATCAAGGATTTTCGATTCTATCTTAAATAATGCACAAGGATCAAGGATTTTTTTTTTTTAAACATAATTTTTACTTTAATGACCAAACTCCAATTTTTTTTCTTCTTTTTTTTTTTTTGTGTTCAATTTGATTTTCTACGTTTCTTATTTTATTCTTTTGTGATAATGAAGCTAAGGGTAAAGCTAGAGATAAGCAATGTGCTGAAGACACCAATGAGTATTCCCAAATAGTCGATGCTAACAAGTATTCGAAAAAGAAAAAAATCGATGATAAGCAGCGTGCTGAAAACACCCACGAGTATTTCAAAATAGTCGGTGCTAGCGAGGTACTCATTCTTTGGCACGATAGATTAATTATGATGTGTGTGTTGTCTTCGACAGATCTGTATATTTAGGTGTGTTTTTATGTTTTTAAACATTTTTATGTGTTCATGAATTAGGGTTTTCATGATGGTGATTGGGGAATGGATGAAATTGATCCACCCGAAGGTGGAATTCACCGCGTTAGCATACATAATGATTTGGCATGTAGATCAGCTGAGTTTGCAATTGATTCTCTTAGGCAACAAGAGGTATATAGGTTTGTTGTTGTGTAATTTAATTATGGGATATTATCATTTTATATTTGTATTTCGGTTTATATTTTCTGTTTTAGTTATTATTAATATTGACTTTTAAATTTAATATTTATTACAAATTTATATCTTGATACTAATTTAGAACCGTTAATATAAATTTATAACAGATTTCAAATTCAAAAGTCAATGTTGATAATAAGTATAGTTTGAATAAAGTGTTATATTTATAAAAGTGATAATATCTCTTTAATAATGAATTTCATATAAGTTTCTTAAATGAATTTATATTTACTGTTGGTTCTGTGATGGTAATATATTCATTCCTTTGCATTGTGCCTAAACATTTTTCTCAGGGAAAGAACCTTGAATTGAAGAAAATTGTGAGGGTGACTACTCAGAGCGTGAGAGGTGACTTATTCTATTTGACTTTGGAAGCCACGGATGATCAGTTTTATGAAGCAGAGGTTTATGCTGGAATAGATTGGGAAAAAGAAGATGATTATATTTTTACACTAAATTTTATTAGGAATGCCGTCCACTACCCTCAAGTCCAGTACCACTGAATATAGCCTTTCCACGCTGACAGAATATCGTGCAGTCCAGCACAGTTTTAAAATTTAAACTAGAGAATTATATGCTGTTATGTTATAGACGTAGGTTTATATTTGATAAATTTAGACAATGCTATATTAGTTTGAGTATGTGGTGTGGATGCGTTTGGGTTGAGAAATTTTAGAATGTTATTCTATGCTTTTTTTCTGGATGCTTGCTCTATCTAGAATTTTAACTACAACTGCTTTATTTACAACTGAGAAAGTGGCTATGAGCCAATTCGGTATTGATGTGTTCTTTAAAAGCTAAAAGCTAGATTTTTTTTCAGTAGAAATTACTGCATAATTAGAATTAGGAACTCTAAAAGCTATCCAAACTAAGATGGGTCCAACACTTCGCAATTGCTATATATGCATGTGTGGTACTACAATTGTAAAGGTAATATGAGAATTTTAGAAGAAAGATAAAGGAATTGGGGTAATGGAAAGGAAAGAATTTTAAAAATGGTTAGAAAATCAAGACATGAAAAGTTTTTCACCCAATTTGATTTCACTCAATCATGGGTAGAATGCCTATTCTATTTCAATGTGACTTTTCTTTATCCAAAATATCCTTCATTTTCTAACTCAATTGTGTCCAAAATATAAAATCCTACCGTACTTCCCAGCCAACCTAACTTCCACCTCTTTTGCCAAATCTCCACCACCGATGACTCTCCAGTGGTGATGCTCATCTGTCCATAGTCGTTCGTTGACGCTCCTTCATCTATTGTCTTTTGTTGATGCTCATCTGCCTACAGTCTTCAGTCTTCAGTAGATGCTCCTTCGTCGAGAGTTTTTATTCCCGTAACACTAGTTTTTTATTATTAATTTTCTTTCTTTTTTTTTTCAAAACTAATTTTCTTTCCTTCTAATTTGTTTCTATTTGGATAATTTGATTGCACAGATGTTCTGTTTAGTTTATTTATCTTGTTTCCTTATAAATATCTTTTTTGAGTTGTTGTTTCCTTACAAGTACATAGATATCCTTTTTTGTGTTATATAAACAGATTTTTTTTAACGAGTGTACATAATTTATGTTTCTTTTTCTTTTGTATATCTAATCAAATAAATTGAATTAAGTTAATGAGATAATTAATGTTTAGTGTAATTTCTTTTAAAATTATAAAATAATGTTAAATATGATCTAAATTACTTAAATATTTATTTTAAGTCTTAAGGGTATTTTAGTCAAAATACATCTAATTTCAATCCATTCCATATTCAACCAGACATAAAAATTTATATTAAATAATTACATGACATTCTCGTTCAATTCCACTCTTTTTGTCAATACCGATACCATTGCCATTACTTGTCCATCATTGCAACCAAACTGATAACTCTTGGCTGATATTTGGCTTTGACAAATAGCACAATAAACTTTGAAGCTATGCCTATATCGATCTAATATCTCATATGAACTATGGCAAGTTTTGTTTTCGTTTTAGTAGTTTACTACCATAGATCTCTTTTTTCTTGACAAATTATGGATATAAATCTTGGCAAATTGAGAGTCCCGATTTCAGGTGCAACAGGGATTTAATACAAAAGCTAGTCAAGCATTAACAGCTTGTCTAGAGAAGGTTGTCAGAGTGTAATTGCTTCTGAATCACTGCATTTGCGATGTGCTGAATCATATGTGCCAAGCACTCAGCTATATCCACAATGCCATCAAAAGTGGACAATCTATGCATTGTTTGGTGATAATACGGAGTTCATCCCTGGATTTGTCAAGAATTAGAAAAGCCAATACATCAAATGCTACGTGTAAAATTAGAGAGAAAGGAAAGATGAAAAGAGAAATAGTTGAAGATTTATAAATCTAGATACTATACAACGAGTTACTTGCATTTTCCTTATTCGGTGGCATCTAATAAACATTTTATTCTCATCATCGATTTGAGGACAGGGTTGATGTGAAATGTGATTATCAGTCGTGAAAAAGTCAGTGGAGGATAAAGAACAACTAAACTAGAAGCAGTAGAAGGCATGCGTGTTTTAGTAGTATTAGAAACTTATATTCATCTTGGCTTGTTGCAGCCCCGTCAATAATTACTAATAATTAAATAAAACCTAATTAATAATTATATAATAGAAATCCTGATTATATGTCCGGCACCAGTAATACTCTTATAAAGTCGACTCTTTGTGATTGTGAGATTGAGTGACTTTTTATTGTAATGTGGCCTAAACACGTCGAAAAAACATATATTTTGTGGGATGTAGCAGGTTGGCATTGATTTAGATTATTTGGCTAGAATAGAATAGCAGAATATTAGAGAACATAGAAGATTTGCTCTTTATGTGGGAAGACTTAAAAATTAGGGTTCCCAGTGGGATTCATCTGTCGAGGGTATTCACGAGTCCTTTCTCTATGGTTGTTAGGATCCTTAGGGAATTGTAATATTTTTCGATGATTTGTTCGTGTTGTTTTGTTTCGTGAGCTTTTCATAGAACATCTTGTCTACTAGTTTTGTGATTTTGCTTTTTTTTTTTCTTGACAAGATTTTTGTTTCTCATGCAAGAGAGAGGGACAAATTTAATGATGAACATGTAACATACAATAAAAAGCTAATAGTACTGTACTTGCTCTGTATATGTTTACATACATTTATATATTATATATACATATATCGGAAATATATTTGGTCTAATAGATTATATAACATATGCGTGTGTAAAGGAAATATATTTAGTCTCACAAATTATTATGTCACAACCCAAACTCTAGCAGAAAAGAAATTTCATAAGTGAAAACTCAAAAGTTATTTTTTTGAAAATTTTATAAAATAATTTTAATAGTAAATTGTGATCACCATTAAACGTAGGTCATTAATAAAATTTATCAAAACAAACCAAACATCATCATTAGTAGTCTCACAATCTAGCACACAATTCTACAGACCAAGTCTGTGAGACGGACCCTTAAGTATTTTATTACAAACTAAGATAAATAAACAGAAATATCTTACAAATTTATCAGTTTTCCACTTGGTAAGTAGCTCCTCGTTAAAATGGTCCTAAATCTCCAAAATCACACTGAGCACTACTTGAGAAGGAAAAAGTAAAGGGTGAACATTCACATACTCAGTAGGAATTCAATTACCTTTTGGATGGATGCAATTTCTCAAACTTGCACAGTTAGTTCCTTTAAATCCATTTATAAATCAAGTTTATAAATTCATGGTATTCAGAATAATTATATGTTCAAGACCAAAATCATATCATTTTATATATATCATACATCAACAAGAATACAAGTGAGCTATCATCCTTCCATCACGGCCCTGTAATACCTCTGTAATAAAGGTACCCAGCATTCTGATACTGTCCGTAAGTGTATCAGCAAAATCCTGTACAGGAGCCTAGGTCTCTCTGTCACGACCCAAAACCCAGGCTAGTGGCAGAAGAGGAATTTCACAAAGGTGAGAAATTACTTGATTTATTTGAAAAGTGTCAAAAGTTCTAGTTTTTATAAAAAAACAGTCTATTTAAATAAAATAATCGGAATTCCATCCTAGGAACCACTCCCACAGTTCGTATACACCATTAAACATAGACTGAATAATAATTAAAAATCACGAAGTCACATAAAAGCCCAAGCATCGCCATCATCCACAACAAAAGTCAAATACTCGAATGGCATACATAAGTTCGCAGATAAAATAGAAAGCAGTAATCTTGGTTCAATGCTAATACAAAACCCAAACAATCCAAATACCAAGACGACAAACTTCTAGCATTACCAAGAGACGAACTGCAATCAAGATGACCTCTTACTCCTCTTGATCACCAAGATCGCACTGGACACCACCTGAGGAAGAAGGTAGGGGGGTGAGCATAAAATGCCCAGTAGGAAAAATAATTACCTTGATCGAAAATATTTTAGTGATGGAGAATTCATGCATGGTTAGTTTAGTCCAAAACATACATATATATATATATATAATCCAAACTGGAAATCCATATATATATAAAAAGAGTATAATCAAAACCATTCAATCCATATGCACATGACACAAATAACCCATACCCATGAGCTCTCATCCTCTCATCTGTGGAAACCAAGGATGATGGCACTAAGTATGCCTAACAGCCTACCTGATACCTAAGCCCATACCCGGAGGGGACACCCGTGTGTCGCTTACCAAATCTAGAGGGGCAACCGAATTGCCTACACCTGCCAAATGGGGAGGAAATCAGAAGTAACAAAACCCCGTGCGAGTTTATAAACTTTCACCGACGGTGGGGCATGCAGTGCCACACTGTAACCTACGATGCTAACACGGTGCTCATGTATGATCCTATGACACGTGCAATACAGAACTGAAGTGTAAAAATAATCATACTCTAGTTTTTCAGTAAAATCAGCATACTAGGTTTTTATAGAAAAATAGGCAGCATAACGGCCCTATTTTTAATATACCCAAAATAACCTGCACTTAGAAAATTCTCAGAGATACAGTATATATCTCATACAACCAATTCCCATCACAGATACTCGAGAAACTAAAAATTACATTTGTTCTCATATGTTATAGAAAATAAGTTTTATTCGAAAACGATATAAAACAGAAATAATTGAGTCCCTACCTCGCTCGAATAGCAATACCACGCTATTGAATCCTCAACGTATCATTGACGATCACTTGGAGGGTCGAGAACCAATTCCAAGCCCTTGTTCGTCCTCTTGCAAGAAACCAACTTCTCACTGGAGCTTCAATTCTACAAACAGACCTCTTCGCTGAATTCCTAGCACCCAAAATCACTAGGTTAGATATATAACTTGTCCGATTCAGGTCCGGGCCCACATCGCGCCGGTGGCACGCAAAAAGAGGCAAATCTCGATCGTTCGATCTCGATTTCCGTGCCGATCACCAAACATATGCAATATATATCAAACTTTTCTATTTTCCGAGTACATTCCAAAAATGATAACAAAAACACAACCAACGGCCGGATCAAAAAGTCAAACTTAAACTCAAAATATCCAAAAATGACAACTTTCAATCCGAGCAAAATGGGGTTGAGATATATATATCTTGATGATCCTTGAGACGAGACGAATCAAACGGGACTGGTTGGGGTCGAATGGTGGCCGGAATCGTCGCCGGTGACGAAAAAACCGAAACAGCTCTAACGGCTTTGAAAGAGGTTTTCCGGCGAACCAGACGACGACAACGGCTGGCGAGGGGCGGCGGAGCTTCGATGCAACACGGGGGTCCTTCGCCGGTCAGTGGCGTAGGCGCATGGTGGCTGGAGCGGCGGTCGCGGCTTCCTCCAGTGGTGCGGCCGAGAAACGCAGAGAGAGAAGTCGGGGGAGAAGAGAGAGAAGAGAGAGAGAGAAAAGAAAAAGACAGGGCACGTGGCCCTGTCTTATAGGGCTGTGCAATTTTTCAAAAATTGTACATAAGTCCCCAAATTTTAAATCTCTATCAATCTAGTTCCCCAAAAATTGCAATTTAGTCCATCTGCACAAAACTTTTGCAATTTAATCCCCACAATATTTATCCAAAAAATTGGTAAATTGTCCAAATTACCCTCCTAAAATCCGGGTTTTTACACTCTCATCTAGCGCTACAGTAACTTGGCAGCAATCTAAAAATATCGCAATACTATAATAGAACTCAAGTGTGTGATCCTATGGTATGTACAATGTGTAATAGTATACAACAACCATGCATCTGATAATCAAATCATACTTTAAAATTCAAATTTGCATTATTCTGGGATTTACTATACATAGGCAACATACTACTGTTTTACCCCATTGTCATAATATAAAAATATGTATAAAATCCACACAGTCTAATCCTAGCATAATCCAATAATTCAGCCATTTCATAAACTATCGTAAAATCACGATTTTTTACAAATAAATTTTAATGTAATTAAAATCCAAAATCGATATAAAAGTCAGGAAATCGAACCCTTACCTTGATATGGTAATAATACTAGGCCAATGATGCTCGAACCATCCCCTGTTAATCACTCAGATGCTTAAATTGCAGTTTTCGGTTCCTGGTAAGTCTACTTGAAGAAGTGACTTTTCAACCGGAGTTTCAAATGCAAAAACAAAGGTCACCACTGAATTCAGAGCACATAGAAGTGCTATGTTAGATATATATTTTGTCAAAAACGGATCCCAGTACGGGACCATACTGTGGCACGCAAAACGGTACAATTTTGTACTACGAAATTCTAATTTTCGTTCCTTAATGAAACATAGTGATATTTTATATCAAAATTCATTTCTCGACCTCACTGGGTCCAAATTCAAAGTCAGAATTTAGTTTCAAGGTCTCTAGCGTTAATTAAGTCCAAAAATCCGAGAATTACATAAATACCACATTTTGAAAATAATTAGAAAAATGTCCTCTTTTTCTAATTATTATTTACTGCACTTACTATGACCTTTTTACTTTTACTAATCATAATTATTCATGATTTTTAACCCTCTTTCACCTCATGTATTTACTTCGGATAAATAAATCATTTAACCTAAATAATTACATAAATATCACTTTTTACGTAGTTGGTAAAAACAATAAAAATGGTAAAAACTTACCGGAGAGGAATTTTGATGAGCAACTACTTGGACCTACTCGGCGATGATGAGACAAGACTCTACTTGCCAGAGGTATCGAAAACGAAGGTCGGACAGCATTCCGATGGCTGGAAAACTTTGCTAGAGGCGGAATTTTTACAGGGACGTTGTGGCTTCGTTTGATGTCAAAACGAGGCGAGACCAGTGGCGTTGGCTTCGTCTTCAAAAGTCTTTCGATGCACGCCACTATGTAGGCCCAGGAAAGTTACAGTGGTTGTGCGACGTAGTTCGGACAAAAAGTGTTTCTTTCTCTCTTTTTCTCTCTTCCAAGCCTCTCTTTTTGAGAATTTTAAAGTTTTTAAGGGTTTGTAAGCAAAAATTGGGCACTATAGTAAATTAATAAAATATTCTAGATATTTTTATTATTTTATTCCAAAAATTACTTATTTACAAGTTTGTCATTGGGTGCAAAAGGTTCACTTTGACCCTTAAAAGTTTCAAATTTTACACATTGGATAATTTATGCATTCAAAATTTTCCAATAAGATGTAATATTTGTCGAGGCAATCTAAACATAAATGAAGCTACCATATTATAAATCTATTCATTCTCAGAGAGAACTAGGAACCTGATATTTGTTAGGAGATCGGCTTTGCAGAAGCGATAATACACAACTAAAATACGAGTTGAGAAAAGTTGGGTAAAATGAAAAAAATAAGGTGTACAAAAGATTTAACATGGTTCACTCAATTTAGGCTACGTCCACGTCTACAGACAAGACTGTGAAGAATTTCACTATGAAAAAGAGATTACAACTTACTTCTCTCTAAATACAAGGAGAAAATAAATGAACTTCTCTCTCTTGAAATTGGAGAAAACACTCTCTCTAAACAATTGAGGAGAAAACAAGTGGGATACTAAGAAGAATTCCTAAGCTTGAATTCTCTCTTAGGAAGGAAGAAGATTTTAGAATAGAATGCAAAATAAGTGACGAAGCCCTTCGTATTTATAGAACTTGAAAAGTTGTATGAACATCACCTTTTACTATTGCTATTACGGCTGCTCTTTTCACTATTACTATTATGGTTATCTTTTTTACTATTATTATTGCGGCTGCCTTTTTTACTATTATTATTGCAGCTACCTTTGTCACTATTTCTATTACAGCTGATACTTTTATTATTCTTATTACGACTGGTTAGTGAGTTATAAGTGTTGATTTGTTCAGCATTCTCTCACTTGAAAACTTGATTTTAGTCATGTCTTCACACTTGATAAATCTCTCTTTTCTTCGCTTGTCAATTCTTCATGCTACTTACGTATCTGCTAGGCCTTATGAGGATCTACACCATTGGAACTTGTCAGTATTAATTGGTTTAGTTAAAGTATCTGTTAGGTTCTCCTTAGTATGAATCTTCTTCATATCCATACTTCCATCTTCTACAGTTTCTCGAACAAAGTGATATTGAACATTTATGTACTTTATCCTGGAATGAAAGGCTGGATTCCTTGTAATGTGCAAGGCACTTTGACTGTCACAAAATAGATGAATCTTTTCTTATTTGTGCCCAAGCTCCTCCAATAACCTTTGAACCCAAATAGCCTCTTTGCAAGCTTGTGTAGCTGTTATATATTCTGCCCCTATTGTAGATAAAGCCATAATAGTTTGCAGTTTTGAAACTCAGCTTCAGCTCCTTCTGTAAAATTAAACACATAACTTGTAGTAGATTGTCATTTGTCAAGATCACCTGCAAAATCTAAATCAACATATCCTCGGACTGTAAATATTGATCCTTCGTAACATAATACAACATCTGAGATTCCTTTGATGTACCTCAGAATCTTCTTCACAGCATTCCAATGCTCTCCACCAAGATTCGCTATATACCGATTATCCACTCCTACTACTTGTGCAATATCTAGTCTTGTGCATATCATAGCAAATAGTAGGCTTATCACCACTGATGTATACGGTACTCGAGGCATCTCCATTCTTTTTGCTTCATTGCTAGGACAAATCCTAGAAGGTAACTTGAAGTTAACAGGAAATAGGGTAAAGATTGGCTTACAATCTTGCATATTGAAGCGACGTAAGATTTTCTTCAAATAATTCTTTTGAGAAAGCCAAATCTTCCTGTTGCTTCTATCTCGGTGAATTTGCATCCCTAGAATCTTGTTTGCTGGTCCCAAGTCTTTCATATCAAATTCCCTAGCCAACTGTACCTTTAATTCTTGGACTCTACTTTTGTTGGGGCCTGCTACTAACATTTCGTCCACGTATAACAATAAGATAATAAAATCACTATCTTTATTAAACTTTTTAAAGTATGTGCAGTGGTATGAATTGAGTCTGCTGTACCCAAGGCTTATAATGAAGGAATTAATTCTCTTATACCAATACCTCGATGCTTGTTTGAGACCGTATAGAGATTTGTTCAACCTGCAAAACAAGTTCTCCTTGCCTGTTTCAACAAAACCTTCTAATTAGAGCATATAAATTTCCTTTTTAAGTTCTCTATGAAGAAAAATAGTTTTTACATCTAGTTACTCTAGAAGTAGGTCAAATATAGCATGCACTGCTAGAGCCACTCTAACTATTGTCAGTTAAACTATAAGTGAAAAATATCTCGTTGAAGTCAATACCTTCTTTCTGAGTGTATACCTTTACCACTAATCTTTCACGATACTGCTCCACTTGATCATTGTTATCACGCTTAAACTTGTAGACCCATTTGTTGCCAATAGTGTTCCTTCCTTGTAATAGCAAAACAAGATCCCATGTCTTGTTCTTGTGAAAGATTTTAATCTCTTCTTGCATTGCTATCATCCATAGGGATACATCCAGGCTTTTGGTTGCCTCATAGAAAGTTGTTGACTCTCTTTCCTCTATTAGAAGACAGCATGCAATGTTGCTCTCAGTGACATAATCCGAGTGTCATGCTGTTGGTCTTCTCTCACGAGTTGACTGACGAATTTCAGAAGTCTCTTCCTCCATTGGTTCTTCTACTTTGTGCTATGGTCTTGCTTCAGAAGAATCTGAATCTTCAGTATTCTTTTCTACCTAAACTATAGTAATTTCTAGTTTACTATTGTTTCCATTCTCTTGCAATTTATTCTCTACAGATATCACATCTTTGCTGATGACAACCTTATGGGTAGTGGGATTCTATAAGAGATATTTCTTGACTCCATCAGCATATCCCAAGAATACACACTTTCACTTTGAATCTAGTTTTGCGATTTCTTGAGTATTATACATCACGTACACAGGACTTCCAAATGTATGTAAGTGATAGTAATCAACTGGCATATAAATCTACATTTCTATCTGTGTCTTCAGATCAATTGCTATTGATGGAGATCGATTGATCACATAATAGGTGATTTTGACTGCTTTTGCTCAAAATATCTTAGGTAGAATTATAGCTCTCAATATTACTCTTGTCCTTTCTAACAAGGTTTTGTTTATCCGCTCTGCCACTCTATTTTATTGAGAAGTGTACGCCACTATAAACTGCTTCTTGTTGTCAAAAGTTATCAATCTCATCACTTGTATATTCTCCTCTATTGTCCATCCTCGAACGCTTGATCTTCTCTTCATATTCAAGCTCTATTCGTGCTTTGAAAATTTTGAAGACTAAAAACACATCTATCTTTATCTTGATAGAATACATCCAACATCTCCTGAAGTAATCATCAATAAAAGATACAAAATATCTAGCTTCTCCTAGAGACATCACTGGTACTTGCCAAACATCAAAGTGAATCAAGTCTAGAACTTTCTTACTTCTAGAACTAGATGTGCTAAATTTTAATCTATACTGCTTGCTTGTGACACATTGCTCACAAAAGAGTAAAGATATCTTTATAAGACCAGGAAGTAACTTCCGTTCAAAGAGAATCTTCAAATCTCATTCTGATATATGGTTGAGCTTATGATGCTACATCATCGTTGATTCTTCTACAAAATTTGTTGAAGCAACTAATGTGTCTGCTTCTATCAGTATATCTCTTTTAAGCATATATAGATTCACTACGATCTTTTTTGCCTTCATTACCAAGGTTATCTAATTGTCCCAAGGACAATAGATTTTTCTTTAGGCCCTTCACATGTTGCATCTCTTGAATAGTACGAACAGTGTCATCATACATCTTCATCTTGATAGTGTCAATCCCAGTGATTTCTAAGGCATGATCGTTACCCATAAACACAGATCCTTTAGAGATAGATTCATATATACGAAACCATTTTCTATGAGAAATCATGTGCCGTGTTGCTCCCGAATCTACTAACCAAACATCAATAAACTATCTTCTGTCCTTAGAAACTATTGTTGCCTCGTTATACAGGATTTCTCCATCATTTGAAGTACTTGCAACGTTCTCCTAGAGCAATAGATGACTCGGGGTCCTTCCTTCTAAAATCCCAATTCTTCTTAAGTTGCCAACACTCTTTTTTGACGTGTCCCTTTTTGCTACAATGATAAAACTTGACATTCTTCTTATTTCTTGATTTTGATCTACCATGACTCTGACTCCCACTGGAACCATGTTTTATTGATCACCCTCTCATTGTCAAAGCCTCTGCTTATTGTGAACTTACCAATTTGTTTTCCTTGTTCTTACGTCGATTTTCTTCTTCGAGAATAGCAGTTGTAAGATCGTTAAAAACTAGAGTTGTAGTATTGCTGGTCACATTTATGATGAGTTGATCATACGAATCAGGTAGACTCTAAAGTAAGATTTCTGCACATTATTATCCTCTATTTTATGCTCCTATGCTATGAGCTGTAAAAATAGAGTGTTGTGGGTATTGATGTGGTCGGTCATCGTTATTGATTCCGTCATCCGAAGGGTGTAAAGCCTTCTCTTCAAGAAAATTTTGTTGGACAGTGACTTCACCTGATACAACTTTGTAAGCGTACCCCATATCTTCTTGGTTGACTTCTTCTCTTCAATACTCGACAATACTCCATCTGCTAGTGCTAGATATAAGTTAGCGATAGCATTGCCATCTATCTCGTCCCACCTTTTATCATCAGTAATCTCAGTAGGCTTTTTCCTGATTGCTACTTGGCAATTATCTTTTCTCAAGATTACCTTTATCTTTATTTTCCACAGAGAGAAATTGCTCCTATTGAATTTTTCAATATCGAATTTCGCCGCCATTTTTTTTATCACAATTTATTCAGTTACCACTGTGTCACTATATGTGAACTGTACCATATACGTGAATAGTATTGTATATATAAATAGTACTCTAATCAATGGCTCTAATACCACTGTTAGGAGAACGGTTTTACGAAAGCGACAATACACAGCTAAAATAAGAATTGAGAAAAGTTGGGTAAAATGAAAAAAAAAATAAGGCGCACAAAATATTTAACATAATTCACCCAATTTAGGTTATGTCCACAGACAAGGCTGTGAAGAATTTCACTATGAAAATGAAATAACAACTTACTTTTCTCTAAATACAAGGAGAAAATAAATGAACTTCTCTATCTTGAAATAGGAGAAAACACTTTCAGTAAATAATTTAGAAGAAAAACAAGTAGGACACTAAAAAGAATTCCTAAGCTTGAATTCTCTCTTAAGAAGGAAAAGGACTTTAGAATGGGATGCAAAACAACTGATGAAGCCCTCCATATTTATAGAACTTAAAATATGGTGTGACCATCACCTTTTATTATTGCTATTACGGCTGCTCTTTTCACTATTGCTATTGTGGCTGCCCTTTTTACTATTGCTATTGCGATTACCCTTTTCACTATTCTTATTGTGACTGATACTTTTACTATTCCTATTACGACTGGTTAGTGAGCTACAATTATTGATTTATTCAACGATATCTTCTTAACCCTTATAGCTATCAACCTAACCTCGTAAATGACTACGCAACGACCAAGCCAGCATAATAAATCTATAAGAAAGTAAAAATACAATTATCTCCAAGAGCCAACTTTCAAGTCAGTTAGTGGAATCTCACCTTTCAACAAAATGAGATAAACCATTCATTGCTTTACATGTCGCCCTGATTATGCCCAATAACAAAAGTCGATCTATGAAAAAACTTGACATCAACCAACTATTACAGAGTAAATAATATCAAGCATATGTTGTATTAAAAAAAGCAAAAAATATAAAATTTTGCAGTAAATAAAATATAAGTGATTAACTCGCCAATCACAGTATAGCTTGGGGGAAAAAAAAAGGAAAAGAAATGAAGAAAAAAAAAGGAAGCTAAACTGAATATTTTGAAGGGGAAAAAAAAGGATTATTTGTTTGTCATGCTCACAAGACAATGCAGAAAATCACTTTTGCTAGATTGTAAATGGTCCAATATATTCAAATGTATACCTGACTCAAGTGCACCAAAAGATGCTTGATGTATGGTCATAGTGTCCTCGGAAACTAAAGCCATTAACCAATTCATTGCCCTTGCCTGCACTTTTAGCCCTTCAGAAAATTTGACAAAAACCAAGTAGATAAGCAACAATTTAACATCCAATTAGTAGAGGCTTTTTTTTTTCTTCTGACCAAAAATAACAGAAAAGCTCCCAAATTCTAAATCAAGCTCCCTAAATAAATCTACAAGAAGAGAATCAAAAGAATGGGTATTTTTGACAAATAGGGACTCCATTAATCAACTTTTATCCATCCACAGTAACCGAACGTTCGCATACCGTGCCATATTTGCAGTTTTTTTAAGCCCACTAAGAAAAGTTTTATGTCATGCATAGTTGCAGTGTATCGCCTAGTTGAGGCCTCTCCTGCAATTGCAAAGAATAGTCTTCCAATATCACCCATTATTTCTGCTAAAATATCGTAGTCATCTCCTGATGATTCAACTGCAATATTAGAATAAGAACCTAGGCTAAAAGGATCAACAGACAGTTTGGAATTTTTTTTTTATTCTCAATCGATATAGAGAAATCATTTTTAACATAGGAAAAGAAAATAAAAAATAAAAATAAAAAAACCTATTATACTAGCTCCTTTTTATTCCTTGTGGTTCATATATACCTACATGAATAAGTACTAGAACCTCAAACTAATTGGTAAGGACGAATTGTATTTCTCTCCCAAACTATAGGCATTGTAGAGTTTTACCCTGTGAAGTTTTTTTGTTGCATTTGTTTTTCCATGAATAATTGATTTGTTACAAAAGTGGTCCTTCTATCAAACTCCGATTATAATTCGACGAAAAAGCTTACATGACAATTATTTTATAGTTTTTTTTGTTATTTATAATAACGTTTAAATTAAACTCAGTTAAAAAAAATCTATTAGAATCTAAATGTCGTATACAATACTTCCTAAATACTCCCTAGATTTATGCTTCACGTCCTTTTTCAGTTCATATCTCTCTTTAAATTTCAGTTTTTTGATATAACAAAAAGCCTAATTAATAATTAAATAAATAGGTAAATTCTAACACATAATTCTTCAACATAGGTTACCTAGAGACGGAATAATTCCAAGGACTTTATGCTCTAAAAAAGTCCACCATAAAAAAAAAAAAACCTTGTGCAAGAATAATAAGGAGAAGAATATACCATAAAATGAAACTCTCACGCATTCTCTCGATTCTGATCATAATGTTAAGTGTTAGTATCAGAATTCACTCTTCTCAATTTTTTTAGTTCAAGGTGAAATGTTTTAGTCGTGCTAGCTTTTGGTGAATCAAAGTTAGTTATTTTCATTTAAAGCAAGAGAATTACAGTCGTCCATTATCCATTTTATAACTTAGTAGATTTTGATCATATACATCAAGTTGTTGGGTTTGGGGTAAGACTAATTTCTGCCGATTCACTCACTTTAGACCGACTCAAATCTAGCAAAATATAATATGGTTGGCTCGAATTTGGCTCTAACTAGCTCAAATATAAATTACCCAAGTACTTAACTGATAGGACTTCCTACTAGCTTCTTACTACAACGAGGAGATAATGATAATTTTATAAATCTATTAAATAAAATACTTATTCTAAATTTATTCTGAAATATCCGTGATTTGAGTTAAAATTAGATAATAATTACTTGATTCTAAATTATTATTATTATATAATTACAAAGAGTTCTATAAAAGTAAAATATTCTATAATACTTACTTATAAATAATAATTACATCTTTTGATCATGAATATTTTTGACTGATTCGAGTGTGGGAATCTTTTTGCAGGTATAATCCCAAACATTCCAAGCAAATTGTGGCAAAATATAAGTGGTTGTAGAGTATATAGTAATCTTTCGCGTTACTAAAATTCAATTGTACATAGAGTATGTTAGAATTACATTGTACAATACAAAAACCACGTGCATATTAATCTAAATTACAGATACAAATATTCAAATGTGTCAATATTTTCATATACAGTAAATATATTATATGAATTAGATTAAAGGGTTTTGATCACCCTGAAAATCGTGTGTTTCGTTCCGTAATCTTAAGTAATACTTGACTTTGAATAACTTATGTTTAAAAGTCAAAGGTCGATCGTGATTAAAATCCAAATGGGTTTCTGGGGCAATAGGTTCGGTGTGTTTCCAAAGCGCTCTTTTGTCCAATGTTTTCTCAACCGAGTCAACGACCCAACATGCATTTTGAGCATATTCAACACAACGTGGTGTTAGTCAGCATTTTTTTAATTTTTTTGGCCTTTTTTTTTTCATGACGGTGTTAGTGAGCAATTTACATTTAAGTTTTGCCTTTTGTAAAAATTTTATTAGTAAATGAATATTTAGTTTCCATTAGCTATTTGAAAATTTCACTTGAAAAAAAAATGTTTAAAGATGAATTAATTTCGTTAATAATTGGCATTTATATTTATTTTTATTATTGATGCCAAATAGTAACATTATTTATTACCATTTTCATGGCATAAATGTTCATTGAACTATCCAGTCCGTGGTAATTTGATTTCAATAGTAATAATAGAAATTAAGTCTTTGAATTTTTTAATTTGTAGTAATTTAATTTTAAACTGCCTAAATTATAACCTGTTGTTAAATTTTTTGACTAAAAAATTAAGTGTGGAGCATGTAGTGGCATCTAAAAATGTATTTGAAAGATAATTTGAAA
This sequence comes from Parasponia andersonii, assembly GCA_002914805.1. NCBI lineage: Eukaryota > Viridiplantae > Streptophyta > Magnoliopsida > Rosales > Cannabaceae > Trema > Trema andersonii. The sequence goes on along the minus strand of JXTB01000564.1, from coordinate 38,143 downwards.
ACTTCAAGTTTCAAGCATAAAAATAAACAAGCACAAAAAAATTTTCTCTAAATTTATAACTCCCAAAACTCTAAAAAATATAAATACTATTTTTTTCTTCTCTTCAAATCTTTTAGTCAATTTGTTTTCTTTTAAATACACCTTCAAATACTATATTGTACTTCTTACATATGTTTTTGTCAAAAATTTAATTTAATTGTATGTTATAATTTAGACAGTTCTTACACTAAATTATTTTAAATTAAAAAATTCAAGAACTTAATTATTATAATTGAAATTTTGAGAATCAAAATATCACAAGTTCGACAGTCCAAGGACCATTCGTGCCATAAACCCTAAAAATAAAATCAAACTATTTTGGGTTGAATATTAAAAAAAATAATTCAAGATACAACTACCTATCATAAAATAAAAAATATCCATTTCGAGAAAAATAAAATAAATAAACTGAAATGTCATTCCACTTTCCTTTTATAGCTCTTTAATTTATAGCGAAATTTGAAATTTGATCGTATTTATTTAAAAAGGAAAAAAGAAAATTTCTAAATTTAATTAAAAAAAATATATAAGCTAACGAGTAATGAGTCAAAACTCGAAAGTTCAAAACGGCCTGACTACCGTGTTATGTTAGTTGCATGAAAACTTTTATTAACTAAATCGTAAACATTTTCTTTCTATCTTCCCCTAATGTTTCTCAACATACTCCGTAAAAAATAATAACACTAACAAAATAAAATAAAAATAGAGCCCAAATATGAATAAATAAAACAAAAATAGACTTATTTAGAGTTAATAATAAATAAAACAAAAATAGACGTAATAGTATTGACGACCTAAAATGTAAATATAATGCTTCGGCAAAAAAAAAAAAAAGAATAAAAAAATAAAATTGTTCCTCATTAAAAGCAGCGGGTGGGACCCCTATATATTGATTGGGGTCAACGTCTAACCAAACCCAGCCGAATCTACGCGGGCCACTTAAGACACACGTACCGTCCACGTCACCACCTTTTGTGGAGCCAACACTACCACGTCATTGGGCGCCGGCCAGAAGCAAGCACTGATTACGCGCCACCACGCGGCTAATCTCAACGCGTTGTTGACTCAGCCACCAGACGGCGGCTTGCGTTGCTTTCAACGCTGGCTAGCCGCTTTTACTCTTTTTCGTTTTCTTTTTTTTTTTTTTTTTTCCTCTCTGCCATTTGGAAAATTCACAAACATGTTTTTTTCGTTTTCTTTTTCTTTTTTTAAATAATTAAAATTCTTTGTATTTATCAAAACATAGGCAACAAAACGAAAGGCATGCATCATGTTCATGCTCATGCATTGTTCTGGTGCTTTCGGCTCAGCTCAAAACTCGGCTTTGAGCTTGAGCTGATTTGTGGAGAGGATCTTGACCTTTGAAAAATGGATGATTATGCGGTTGGAATGAAATGAAGCCCCACCCCCACTGTTCTGGTGGAGACTCGGTAATTACGTGCTATAGCCGTGATTGTTTGGTCCCCGCGCTATTGATTTCGTTTCCATAGGTCGAAAGTCGAAAATACCCTTTTAAATAAATAACTTTTGTTTTTATTGTTATTTTTTTGTTTCTTGGAAAACCTTGTTTATATGTTATGGTTCTAATTAGCACCATAAAAGTACCATCAAAGCTATACCAATAAATATATGTCAAAAGAAAAAGAACATATTTAACACCATAGCATACGAATAATTCGTGAAAATTTTCTACCGTGGAAGGTAAAAAAAAAAAAAAAATGGTACTTGGGATTTAATGAAAATTAGTAAGTATAACTTTATAAAAACGCTAAATTGTCAAAAGAAAATTGTCACGCTAATCAAATGGTCAGATAAGCTAAATTAGAAAGAAAAATTAGAATGGGTTCAAACCTTAAAAGTATATTAACCACAAACTTAAATTTTATTGAAAAATTTTATAAGTAACTCTTTTATTTTAATACTGACCACGAACTTTATAATATTTTACTAAAATTAAATAATTTTAATAATAACCTTTTCATTTTGCTCTTAAATCCAAGATGATTATGGTAAGTGTTACCCTAAGGTTTTTTGTTCTTTTTGAAAGTATTAGAATGTCATTTTTCTCTACTTCTTTCTTCAATGTATTGATTTGGTCCAACTAACAAAATCGTCATTTTTCTCTACTTCTTTCTTCAATGTATTGATTTGGTCCAACTAACAAAATCAGTGAGACAAAGGGAATTGCTTCCCTTAAAATTTTATTTATCTAAGCTGACCAAAACAAACTGACCATACTTTATAATTGAACAAAATTTTAAAATTATCCCAAGTAATTAATTAATTTTACACTTAATGAATTGTTCAGCAAATCATTCATTCTAATGATGTCCATTTTGTCACTAATACTTTCCAAGAAAACATTAAAAAAATTTACATCCATTCAAAACTTTCGACTTCACACATTTACACCAAAAAAACTGCCAATATATATTTTTTTTTTTTAAAAAAGGGCCATAGTCCTCGTAGCTTAAAGGATAAAATTGTCAAGTAGCAGAACAATTATTTTGGTCACAAATGATCTCATCTCATCCCATTCCTCCTCCAATCTCTTCTATGAAAAAAAAATGTCAACCATAAACCAAACCAAAGACTTGGTAATCATTCTTTTACGGACTTTTAAGCCAATTATTGTGATCTAAAATAATAATTAAAAGGAAAAAATACTTCTCAGAGTTAAATCATTTATAGATAACCAAGCTTAAGTGTTTTATTTTTATTTTTTCTCGTTTTATACATTAAAAAAAATTGTTTAAAACCTCAGCTAATTCTTTCTTCTTCTTCTTCAAAAGAACAAAACTTCAACATCTCTCTCCCAAGCTTTTCCTCCTGTATTTCCATGGCGTATTTCGCTTTCCGTTCTTACCCTTCTCATATCTAGTATTACCAAAGAAATCCCATATTCTCCTTTTCCAGTTTTCTGGGTCGAATCGGGAAATTCTGAAACCCAAATTCTTTGATTCTCAAGGGTTGTTTTCTAGTTTCGAGCTCAACGGAGGAGACCCATATGCGCCCAATGGAAGAAGACTCGAGAAACTCGGTTCTGAGTCAACTCGTCGACTCGGTGAAGGCGATATCCGAGTTGCCCGAGTGCCGGAACGTGTTTAGGAAGATAAGCGGGGATTTGGTACGGAGAGTGAAGCTTCTGAGCCCTCTGTTTGAGGAATTGAGGGACGGCGATGAAGCCATAGCTGAAGAAGAAATGAAATCGTTGGAGTCTCTGAGAATCGCTTTGGATTCTACTATGGAGCTTCTCAACTCGGTCAACCATGGCAGCAAGATTTATCAGGTATATTTCTTTCTTTGCTTTTTTCTCTTTTGTCTTGGGAACATTGAAACTTGAATAAGTTTTGCTTGTTGCGTAAACCAATGATGCATATGTATTTTTCTGTTTTCCTTCATTTTCCGGGTAACCAAACATGGCCTTATTTCGAGCTATACAAAGTATGAGCGTTTTGTGGGTAATTGTTATTTGTGCTGTAAACTGCTATGGATTTTGAATTCTGATTATCAACTGCAAAGCTCTTAAAGGAATCAGAAAAGAGTAAGAAATGAGAAAAAAGATAAAGAGAAGCTTAAATCAAAGACTTCTTCTTTTTCATTTTTTTTTTTTAATTTTAAAGATTGGATTGCTCTTTTTTTATGATGAGATTGCAATGGAAACTTCCAATAAATTACTAATAACAGATATAAAAGTTGGTAACATTGGGATTTACTGGTTTAGAAAATTTCCACTACAGATTTCGAATTGCATTTTATTTTTCTGTCTTTGCTCTTCTGAATTGAGAATGCCAGAGTTCAATACAAGAGTTCAATAGAAAGAGTAGGTTTCCTTTAACATCTTATTTTTATTTTTCTCCTCTTATCTTTTGTAAATTGTACATGTTTCATTCGCTTTTATGCATTAATCATGATTTGGTGTAGTATTTTCTTCGTTGTTATTGCTTGAATATGATCTCCACCAACATTTATACTGGTTATTTCGACTTATTCTTATCTCTAATAAGCTCTTTTTATTTAATGGAAAATTATGTTAAAAGGCTTTCCAACGAGATGAGATTGCAAACAAGTTCGGCAATGTGACTGAACAAATTGAAGCAGCATTATGTGAGATTCCTTATAAGAAATTAGCTATATCAGAAGAAGTTCGAGAACAGGTAATTTTACAACCCAATAAAGTTATAGTTTCATGAATTTTCGTGTTGTTAACATAGCATTAAATCACGGTGTACCAGGTTTTGAATTATTTTGGGGAAGATATAACCATAGTTTAATTTATTTCAGATTGAACTCGTGCACTCTCAATTCAGAAGAGCAAAAGAGAGAACAGAATCACTTGACTCACAGCTGGATGTGGATTTGTTCATGGCACAGAAAGAAGATGACCCAGACCCTGCAATTCTGAAAAGACTTTCAGAAAAGCTGCATCTAAAGACGATTAACGACCTGAAAAGAGAATCCGTTGCCTTTCATGAAATGGTTATCATAAGTGATGGAGACCCAGGGGACTCTTTTGGAAATATGTCATCCTTGCTTAAGAAGTTGATGGATTATGTTTTATTAGAGAACCCAGTGAATGACATCCCTGAAAGTGATAAGGGCTTGGTTAAGCACAGATCTCCTGTTATTCCAGATGATTTTAGGTGCCCAATATCGCTTGAGTTGATGAAAGACCCTGTGATTGTCTCCACTGGACAGGTATGTTCCAGCCGTTGCCTTCACAAATTATAAGTTGTCTATTGATAATCCTTGTGATTTAACTGTCTCACTTTTTGGCAGACATATGAAAGATCCTGTATTCAGAAGTGGTTGGAAGCAGGGCATAAAACCTGTCCAAAGACACAGCAGACACTGTTGCACACTGCCTTGACACCTAATTACGTCCTCAAAAGTTTGATTGCTTTGTGGTGTGAGAGTAATGGTGTTGAGTTGCCAAAAACAAGAGAAACTTGTAGAAGCAAGAAATCAGGAAGCTCTGTTTCAGACTGTGATCGGGCAGCAATTGCTGTGCTATTAGAAAAATTGACAATTGGAGATCCTGAACAACAAAGAGCAGCTGCTGGGGAGCTCCGTCTGCTGGCAAAAAGAAATGCAGATAATAGAGTATGCATTGCGGAGGCGGGAGCTATTCCGCTCCTCGTTGAACTTTTATCCTCCCATGATTCTCGAACACAGGAACATGCTGTTACAGCGCTTCTCAACCTCTCAATAAATGACATTAACAAGGGAACCATTGTAAATGCAGGAGCTATACCTGATATAGTAGATGTTCTGAAAAATGGCAGCATGGAGGCTAGAGAAAATGCAGCTGCAACCCTTTTCAGTTTGTCTGTTGTCGATGAGAACAAGGTTGCTATAGGAGCAGCTGGGGCTATCCCAGCTCTTATAAAATTGCTCTGCGAGGGTACTCCTAGAGGAAAAAAAGATGCTGCCACTGCTATTTTTAATCTTTCAATCTATCAGGGAAACAAGGCCCGGGCTGTAAAGGCTGGTATCGTGTCCCCACTAATGAGATTGCTGAAAGACGCAGGAGGCGGAATGGTGGATGAGGCACTAGCAATTCTGGCCATTCTTGCCAGCCATCAAGAAGGGAAAATGGCAATTGGTCAAGCTGAGCCAATCCCTGTTCTGGTTGAGGTTATAAGAACTGGTTCGCCACGCAACCGGGAGAATGCAGCCGCTGTATTGTGGTCACTGTGCACTGGTGATTTGCAGCAGTTGAAACTAGCAAAAGAACTTGGTGCGGAAGAGGCATTAAAGGAACTTTCTGAGAATGGCACTGATAGAGCCAAGAGAAAGGCTGGGAATATTTTAGAGCTCCTTCAGAGGATCGAAAGTGACAGTTGATCCACAAATATTGTAGTCATAAGTTTTCATTGCTTCTATTAGTATGAAGAGTAGAGGTCTGTCTCAGATATTTTGGAAAATTACTTACGCATCTAAACTGTGTTTCATGAATTCGGTGGCTTGAACACTACATAGAAAGCTGGAAAATCGATGGTATTGAGAGTGAAATTGATCAAAGGTTTCTGACAATGATTCTAGGAAATATTCTCTTCCCTGTGGCTGGATGAAATATTCTCTTTCCTGTGGCTGGATTTAGGACTTGGTCTAATGTAAGTACTTAGCAAATCATCACACTCTACACAATATACATATTATTGGAAAGTGTACATGTGCCTTTCTGCTTGTTTCTTTGCAGGATCAAAACTATCCATCCGTCAGGAGAGGAAACCGAGTTTTGAATTTGTAAAGATGTGCATTATTGTATAGAACAGCACCAAAGTAAATGTAATCCTTTTATGCCATTTAATGGGCTATTTAAGGTGTAAAGTTTTGAAAAAGGTGCGGAGTTTTTGGATTAGATTGATACAGAATGTACCATTGCTTTAGCTTTCACTTACAACATCCCAAAAAAACAGGTTGTGTCAAGTTTTACTCAATCAATACCACAAGAACGAATGATACTAAGAAACTAAAGTAACAAATGAAAAGAGGGACAGAGCAAAGGTCCGCGTGCCTTTTTCCATTTTTTTTTTAAACAAATTTTGCTCAGAGAGCAAAGGACTCCAATCTCAGGCTTTTTAAACAGCGTTCGTATTGCGTAAGACCATAACAAAAACTTTCCTCGTTCATGGATAATCTGGTTGTCGAGCCTACCTTTATTTTCCCTTAACTAGGTGTTAAAGATAGTTTAAGACTTCAGAATAATCTTATCCCACTTTTGTAGTCACTATATGACGTGATATTTACTTTGATATGACATGGGAACTACTTAAATTACATCTTTTCACAAATACACTCGAAAAAGAAAAGAAAATAACATTTTACCAATTGAATAATTACAAATCATTTGCCAAAAAAGTGTATTAAAGTTTAAATCCTTACACCCTGTCCTAATAATAAAAAGGTGTAATTTGAGGAAAATATTCTAATTTTTCACTTTTCTACAAAAATTAGCTTAACTTTTGAAATTAATACCTAAAACATTAAAATCTCTGCAATCATGTAGCCTGAGGGGGTGAAAAAACTAAAGTACCATCATTAACCTATTAAAGATCGTTAAATAGTATTATTTAGAGTTTTTTTTTTTTGAATTTCCAAATTATTTTGCTTTTATTTTAAATTAAAACTAAAAAAGCATTAATTATCTACGAATTGAGTTATAGACCGTCAAAACTCTCTACTTTCGAGTAACAAATTTCTTATTTTGAACTCTTTTCAAAGACTTATTTTGAACTCTTTTCAAAGAGAATGACCAGAACGGAACTGAAAATAGTTAATTAGGAAAACTAGGTACTAGATAATACATATTTTTAATTGATTAATAAGAGTAATTCCACTATAATGTTAAAATTACTTAATTAGCATGTGCAAGGCATATATTTGCAATCATAGTATTAATTTATTTGCAAAAGTTAATTTGACATGAATAGTAAAAATTTGGAGAAAAATGACTTTTAAGAGTGTTTTGATAAAAAAAGATTTTAAAGTGTCATATTGTGTGACGGGTGTCATATTATCTGTGATTATTGATTCTAAAATAATCATGATTCTATAGTGATAGATAGTTTGATACCAGTAACACAAAATTATAGCACTCTTAGAATTTTATTTTTCAAAACATTTCTTAAATAGTTATTTTAGTCGAAAATACTCCTAATCAATTTCATTTGTTTTGCAAAAACCAAAGCTAGGTTAGGTTTTTTTTTTGTTTTTTCTATGAAAAAGAAAACAACAAAACCAAAAAAAAAAAAGAATAGGGTATGTTTGTATTATTATCCCTGGTAATAAACAACTAAATATTGTTACTAACAAATTGACTATATTAGAACATCTCCAAAGGTCATGCTAATGCTAAATTTTAATATTTAGCTAAAAAAAAAAATAGCTCGCCAATGGTATACTATATTTAATATAGTTTTTAGTATATATTATTTGTTGTACCAAATATATACAAAGAATAGCACATACTAAATTTTATCATATGATGTTATTTATAATATTATCACTATTTTAAATGTAAAATATTTCACAATACTATCAAAATCGAAGGTATATAAACATATTTTTTCATTAAATTTTTTACGAGTTTATCCTTAACTAAATTACAATCAATTAAAATTAATTAGAGAATAAATTTTTATTTATAATATTTTTTTTACATTGACTAGTTTGTTCATTTATGTAGAATATGAGTAATTGTAAATTGGTAAGTGAAGTTAATTTTTATGATGAGTAATTGGATAATAAAATATGAGGCACTAATAGTAATAAAGAAAAGATATTTTATATATAAAATTAATGTTTGAAACACAAAATAGCATTCCTTTTAGCACGAATCCATTGGAGCAAAATTCATATACTACATGTTAAATTTGCATATCATACTAAATGTAGCGTTAGCTCACCTTTTTCTAGCACAACGCATTGGAAATATCTGAGCTTGGGGATATCTAAGCTTTATTCTTTACGAGGCTTTACCCTAACAAACCCCCTTTTTATCTTTAAAGATAGGGTGTCCTAACCAACTGACAGCTATTCCATCTAGATGTTACAGTTGCGTTGAAAATTATCAGTGAAATGATTCATTTTGATTGTTATTTTTACGTATTTGCTTTGTATGTAGTAAAATATGAGAAGAGAAGACAAGTCTAACCACAGATTCTCGGGGGTTGGGAAAAGTCTTTCATTGTATACCTTGTTATTACGACTTTAACGATCACCAATACAGTACTCACTATAAATAAATATAATAACAATAACAATATTCACTAGGAGAGAAAACTTCCAATAATGAACACACAACTAAAACCCAACTTTCAGGTTATTCTCCATCTTTATGACTAAAAATTAAAGATGATGGTAAGAATCAAAGATGTGCAGCTTTACTTTGGACGTTCTTAGGTTTTGGGTGGTCATTAGTTGGAAAAAAGAAAAAACAATTCTAGAACACAACTTGTCCATAGAATTTGCATAGATCTTGAAACCGGCACAAATGAGTTTTCAAATAAAACTAAAAATACACAATTCATAACATGTTAGTATGCAATTCTAATAAATTCATTAGAATTCCCACATTCAATTCTTATAACTTCATTCGCAATCCCACATGCATAAATACTCTCATATTTATGTCAACAATGCACTCAGACCACACACCACACTCAGGAGGAACATTCCCAGTTCAAATATTATAATCTAGAATTCTTCTTAAATAAATTTTACTCCAAAAAATTGAATAAACTCATTTGTCCACTAGGACTAAACAATTCCAGATTTGGTCTCATTATAAGAAAATATTAACTTCCAAAACATGTTTAACATCATAAACTTGTGTTCCCAAAATATATGTGAAAGTAAAACGAATGACATGTTAAAGTCAACCAAACTTCTCAACAAATGTTTCAGTTAAGGTGTGACCGCTAACAATCTTGGTTGTCCCAATGATCAAATCATATGCCATCCCTTCCTGTAAGATGTAAAACTTCTTAAAGCACCAAGAAACAACCAAAAAAAAATACAAATGCAAAGAACAGAATTGTAACCGATTGGTTGAGATGTCCAAATCACTTGAAAAAAATTAGCAGTTCCAAGAACCTAAGTTTCAACACGAGGCATAATCCTATGATTATGTTTGACATAAGGTCATTGGAGCAATTCAACAGTTTTTTATTACATGTATTTGAATCAAAAAAGTTTAGAACTCGATGTTCATGCTTCCAATCAAAATTAAGATAGACTGAATATTTTGACATCATAACACGTAGGACTCTTCCATTGTTAATGAATTCACACCAATTTTACAAGTAACTTTTAACAATCTACGATCAAAGTTTTGAAGTTGTACCTATCATTTGCTCTTATAGTTCAGTGCACATTTTCTAAGGTCACTAATTTGAATAGGCAATCTGTTCCGTGTTTTACACCCTTGTATGCATCCTCATGAATTTCAAGTGAAACTGTAAAGAACTGCACATACATATTTTCTCTTTTCTTCTTTAGGTTGCTAATTGGAAAGATCTCCAGTATGCATATATTTGTCATTTGAACCAATGAAATTATCTAACTTGATGGGATATCATAATATTTTCAATAAATACTATTATTAATATACCTGAGAACTGAGAAACCGAAGAGCAGAAATCTCCGCAAATGTTACACCTCCAATGAAGACTACTAGTACGAGGGAGCGCCTTCCATCAGCCACTCTGCTATATATTAAGTGACAATAAATTGAGACCATATCATTGAATTTGGAATTTAACCCATTAAAACTTGGAAAACAGCAGTATAAATAATTGGGAGTAGCTTATTTAGTTGAAACAATAGCAGGAATGACTACGACATAAGAAGTCATTGCGAAAACTCAGATGTTAAGGGCTTGCTTAGATTCACTTCCAATTTTTTGTTTAAATAAATTGAAAATAGAAGTATATTTTGTTTTGGTTTTCAATTTTTATAAACAAGAAATATGCTTGGTAAATTTTATTTCACTACTTGTTTCTAAAAACAATAAAGTGCAAATAATCGGAAAGAAAGTCATATAAACGTTTATTTGTTTATGTATATACATATATGTATGTACGTCCTGGTGTATAAATATTTATATGTTCTTTTGTTTTTTAAATTTGTTTAATAAAATAAAGGTATTAGAAATTTTTTGTTACCACTTTTTTTGAAATTTTTGGTAACAGTTTTTAAAAACAAAAAACAAAAACAAGATTGCCAAGTAAACTTCCAAAAAAAATTTTCCATTTTTCTGTTTAAAATAGAAAACGAAAGTGAATCAAGCCCTAAAATTTCATGAGAGCACCAAATTAGCCAACTCTAATGCTTGTATCTTATAGCAGCCTTTTTGATGTAAACATCATAACAAGCAACAGACGAGTGTCAAACAAATGAAGAAAATAAGACAATTATGGCAATATCTTATAAAATAGGATGAAATTAGACATACTTATCCACACCGGCTGAAGCACCCTGCAGATTGTCAAACGAAGAAGTACTTGAGAATCTACCCTGTGCAAGTAGTAAGACATGCCAAGATTTAGACACCAAACAAAAATAAGAAATAGAGTTATACGTAATGAAAGTAAATGAGTCAAGCGAATGAAAACAAAAGAAACAAACAAAAAAGAAAGGAAAAAGGAAAAGATAATAGAGAATTGTACTGACTCTCTTTGTGTCTGAATGAGGTCCAGGCAACAGCTTCAAGATTTCTTCTATAGGTCGCCTGAAGGTTCAAAAAAGGGAACAACCAAATAACTCATGTATCCAAGTATGACAGCAAAGGTATGACATCAGAGGTAAGTAAATAGAATGTTTTTTAGCAACTAAGCCTCACCATCCAGACCGAACAGCATGTTGTACAAGCCGAATACTAAGAGGCGCATACCCAGAAAAGACATAGGCAATATCGTTGGGACTGTTACATTAGCAAATTATTAGAATAAGTCAGTGAGCAAGACAGAAGGGCTAACAATAGAATATAATTAATAAAATTTGGCAACCATAAACTTTTACATTCGTGCAAAATAAATAAAATACTGTTACATTAACTTCTTATACATGAAAATCCTAGAATTGATGGAGATAGGTTTGTCATTATAATACCATAGTTTCTTGAGTACAGTCAGCAAACAGCGAAACCGTGTTTTATTGAATTTAACATGTATATATGTTTATATATATATATATATATGTGTGTGTCTATATATATATATATATATATATATATATATATATATGTTTATATGTATATAGAGGGAGAGAGATGGGCTCTACATAGTCGATACAATTCCAGACTGAACATTGAGCTTAAGTAAATAATCTTTTCTAGCTTTTCTCTTGATTTTCTATTTAGTGTCATACCAAGAGCATTTCTTTCTAATGATTGGGTATAGCATTAATATGAAACATGGTTCTAAGCGTTATGTAATATCAACAGTCTAAAGGTTAACCCTGTTAACCGTGCAGGACTCTCAGCCACCATTTCATGCCACTAAATTAGAGGACACAAAGAAGGCAACCTTTAACTAAACAAGGTGGATACACAAAAATGAGAAAATTCCTAGAGAAAAGGAACTTGGGAACTAGCGAAATCAGAAACTTGAACTTGAAAACTTAATGGCATGACAACTGAGAAATTCATACATCTCCTATGAGCATGTAAGGAAACTGGAAAACACAAGTCAGCTTTCCTATTAACGTGCCACTATCAAATGTTAACATGAATTGTAAGAGAGTAAATAATTGGACATTTTTCAACTGAACAAAGACTATCATACAATATACATGAAAAACCTTGGACTGTGGACCAACATCAGAAAGAGGGAAAAGTAGTTTAATATATTGTATCACATAGTGCAAATGATGAAGCAATACTTGGCTGTGTCAGTATCCTCAACCACAAGTTGCAGAGCACGTTTGATTGTCAGCCAATTGCCTTTTGTCTCCTGCAAGGTTTCAGACAATTAAAGCTTCATCTTATCGATAAATAAATAATCTTAAACATATATATAATTTTTTTTTAAGAAAGGAATATATATATTTTTATTCACATGGTCAAAAACCATGTATATAATTTTTTTTCACATGGTTGTTGATCACAGAATTATATTTTTACAAAATTTTTATCTACAAAGGTAAAGAACAAACCTGCTTTCTAAACAATCCAGCCTTTTCCAAGTTATTTAACGTAACCGTGTGCTCAAATCCATAACTGTGGAGGAGCTCTCTCCTAAATCAAGAGTTATGAACCATATCAGATTTATCGAGTAATAATTACTACAAAATGAAACATCTGAAAACAATTGAACTAAAACTAAAATATAAGACGGTAAGTGCTTTGCTTGCCTCAAATAGTCAAAATGTTTCTTAGGCAACCCTGAATTTGTAACGGAAAATAAGATGAGAAGACGGAGGACATTTAGAAGTGGTTCTTGCTTATGGATCATTTCTTCAATGTACTCAAAACATCTGCAATAATCTACTTTAGTAACTTAACATTCAAATGATACAAAAATTGCAAGAATAAAAAAGTGCAATAAAAATACTAAATCAGAAAATATATATATATATATATATAAAAGTTTATAAAACGACCCACCATGGAAAAACAAACAGTCATGGCAAAGCTTTTCAATGGGATCAATGAATCATTGATTCAGGTATACTATAACTTATTTACAAACAGATATCATAATTTACCAACTAAACTCCAGGATTACGTATCTAGGACTTCAATAGTAAAGAGAAATTATAGTACAAGAAGCTCAAAATTATCCACTCCATAACATTCTAAATACGAGGGAACATTTCAGCTTACATGTCGTAACTTTGAGCCTCAACAATTGTGTGTTCCATGTCAAGTTGCCCCAGAAATGATGGCTTTGACGTGAAAGTTGACAGATGCTGAGCAAGATTTATGTGCCTCTAACGACATAAATTGCACCAAATTAATATCCCAAACTTAGAAAAATCTAATAGCAAATATGGAATAAATTTCACCAATTGGAAAATACATACGGTCATCTCTGGCAATGAGTTCAGCTTTTTGACAAAATCCTTTAATTCAGAAACTGTCTGGGTCTGTAAAAATTTAGATACCAGTCCATTAGAAGTAATACAAAAAGGGGGGAAAAAAAAAAAATGAAAAAGAAGAAGAAGAAACATTTAATTAAGTTGTCAGTGATCCTGCGATAAGTACATAACAAAGTGGTCATGATTCGAGCCATTCACTTACAGTGGTTGTCATCTCTGCGTAGTCCTGCTTCATGGATGTTGCTTTTTGACGCAGAATCTGCAATCAAACTGCAGATGGCCAATAAGACACTGGAACTCCAAAGGAACTACTTATTAAATATGGTCTTTCAATGAGGTATTGGCAAAAAGAAATGAAACAACATAATCTGTATCTGCTAAAGAAAGATGAACCTGGCCAACAACTTCAAAGTTCAGATCCCGTATCTCCTTAAAGAGCTTGTCACTAAATTATAACAAACACAAAAAAGAATAGAAATTAAAAAGAAAGAAAAACAGAAGAAGAATAGAAATTTAAAAAAAAAAATCCTGTAAACAGTAAATATAGATCCTAATCAAAAGTTGGAAAACTAATTATTTGCTCTTTTCCTCATCAAGCAGTTTAAAAAAATACTTAAACAATGACGTGAACCACAAAAAAAAAATATTAGCATAAATGAGAAAATGCATAAATATAGCTTAAAATCTTTGAGTCACACTCGAAGATTAACTAATTCAAAACGTAGTTAGGTTTCTCTGGTGATCTGTCCGATTTAATATGCAATCAACATATGCTACATTACAGAGGAAGACCCATCATATCTTTTTATATGAAAGGAGAAAAGGTATTGATAAAATTAAGAAGTTTCAACAGACACACAAAAACAAAAACAGAAAGCGAAAAAAGAGATTTACTTTCAGGACTTACTAAACAAAAGTCTTCACTCATCACCAAACAAAAAGAAGGATGGTCCATCATATTAAGACTTAACTAATCGTAATCCAGATACAACAATGTATAATATTCTTATGGTGGCAATACAAACTCATAAAGAAATGGATATGGGAGGGGGGAAAGAAAAAAAGGCAATGGAGAAAAGACTTCACGACCGCAACCAAAAAGAAAAAAAGGCAATGGAGAAAAGACTTCACGACCGCAACCAATATCCCATGTACAAAATAGGATGTCTTTGGATTGCATTAAAAAATAAATATAATTCACCTGGAATTTAGTGGAACTTTCATCTTCTTTCCCTCTTGCTGGACACCCATGATAGCTGCTTCAAGCTCCAAAGCACCATTATTTATATGCAAAAACTGCATTAAACCAATCAGAAATAGCTTAACCAATGTGAACAATAATAAATCCTCTTATTTCCACAGCAACGTATTAAGATAAATCTCCCTGCACCACTGAATTAGCATTCATGCAAAAAATGAAAGAAAATTATAGGATGTACTACTAAAAGTTCAGTTTCCATTAATCCAGACGTTCAAAGTCAAATAGAACAGATTTGACAGAAAGAGAATATACACGCATGCGCATGTCACTAGTCAGAGTAATTGGAGGAAAGGAACGGATTTATTTATTTCACCAAGCTGACTGAACTAGTACAATGAGAAACTCAACAATGAAAGTCAAATAACCAACAGAAGATTTATTGTCTATACATGTAATGCCTGCCGTACTCATACATATTGCTAGACATATCGTGCAATATATAAGATTTTTCAAATAATAAAATATTGCCCACTCCTGCAGTAGCTTACCTCATCAAGAAGCCCCTCATATGTCAATTGAGAACACATAGGAGTTACCATGTCCACCTGTGGCAAAGAGCCAGTTTAAGCAATGCCATCAATCTTTATCACTGCCAATATTAGCAACCACTGCAATAGCATCTCTCTAAACTTATAGACCTCTCAATTTAGTGAGGATGAATAGGCTATAAGCATCAAGAAAAAGTATCAATAAAGATTTCTAGTGGGTCCTTTGCCAAATTGTCAATTTATGTGAAATATTCCATTCTCACTGGTCACCACTTAAGAAAGCTGAAATGAAAAAACACTTATTACTTTAGACAAACAAAGAAACGCAATGAGTAGCAGCAAACTTTATCGTTGCAATCTTAGTTTACTGAGTCCTGTACAAAAAAGTGGATTTAAAGAGACATAAGGAGCCAATCAGAAATGCCTATAGTAAACCTAAAATAGAGTCCAAAATCCAATATTACGGGTAATTTGATACTCCGTGAACTTCTCTGTAATCACTGATCATCAAGTGTTGTTTAATTTGTTAATGCAGTAACGAACACTTTTGTTTAATTTAGAGTTACTCAACTCTTAGGTATTAAACCAGCGATTTTAATGCTATTTGGAAATCAATAATTACTTGTCCAATGTAGTATTGTATATCTATGTTATTCATCTGTTCCTTCTCCCCAAAACCTAATCTATCCCTCCATCAACTAGTAATCTAATCTGTTCTGCACCCAGTAACTGTTCAGAATCCTTTCAGAGTCGCCGAAATTTTACTCTCTACTTGAATTTCAAGGTGTCCCTCTTCTTGCAGCTTTTGCAACAATATGAGCAATTGTCTTCCATGTAATTTTACCACAATTATACTAAAGCATTTTCTAGAAAACACGGCAACTCCTTTCCATATCTCATGCAAAGCACTTACGATCTTTGTCAAGTAAATTAATATAATTGACAGCAACTTCATTTTTTACACTTTCAAGCCTAAATTCTGAAATTTCCAAAGCTTTTTAGCCTGCTACAAATTGAGTTAAAGCAGCAAAATATTGAAAATCAAATTCTTTTAACTTACAACGTACAGCTTTATCGGTGGCGAGAAAAACTTCGCAATAAACACGCATACTACAGACACATATGTGTACATTCCCTCAATCAGAATGCTTGCAAGATACAACTTGACAAGCCAACCTCAATCAAAATGCATGCAAGATACAACTTGACAGAACTCTTTCCTAGAATGTCAACAGAGCAAAAGGGCACAGCGTTGAGAAGGTATACGATTTTATGCTTTTGAGGCCCCAATATTTTTTTTTTATTTGAATGCTCAAAGAACGTAATTTCACTGTCCAATCGAAGTCCTTCTGAAATAGCTTGCCCTTCCCATTTATGGTTGTACAGTAATACAATAGTATTTTGTCAAGCTATCCTCTATTCTTCTGTTGTAGATCAGTTTCTTAACTAGATACTAGTGTTAAACCATGTCATCATATGCAACTTCCAAAACATCATTTGGTAAAACAGGCCACAGCAAAAGCAGAGATAGAGAGAGAGAGAGTGATACAATAGCATTTGTCAAGCTATCCTATATTCTTCTGTTGTAGATCAGTTTCTTAACTAGAGAATAGTACTAAAACATGTCATCATATGCAACATCCAAAACATCATTTTGTAAAACCTGCCACAACGCACGTGTGCACACATACACACACACATACAGAGAGAGAGAGAGAGAGAGAGAGATACCTCCCTATCTAGAAGTATAAGAGTATTTATCTCTGGAACAACCATCTGAAGTCAAAAAGCAATGAGAGATTCAGATAAAAAAAAAAAAACAAAACAAGAGAGATCAGTGAGAATTGAGCTATTGTATATTACATCAGGTGAATTGACTCGTTCCTCGGCTTGCATACGGTTTAGAATGTCAGCAACACGTACCGAAGCTCTGCCTTTGGCCCTCACATTTGGTATGACACCAAAAGAAGACTGCAATAGAGTGACCAAGACATAATTTTTAGATAATGGCAAAGATTATGAAATAGCAGGCACAGGACTACAGTAAATAAGTTCAACAAGAATTGTATGTGGTAAAGGACACTTTTGCGGTGTTTTCTTGTTATTAGTTCAAATTACATATTATGATACTGCATCTTTGAACAATTTAACCGAAACAAACATGTGCCCAAACCCACACACCGGAAAAAAAAAAAAAAAAGGAAAACCTAAACTAATTCAGAAGTATGTCTTTATCTTACCTCAAGCTTCTGAATGGCTTTTGCAATATGCCAAAGTGAGCTTGTATCACCGTCGACTTGGCATTCCTACCACCAACACAAAATATTAATACGTGAAGTACTGTCACTTGAAGCTCATTAAGCTCAGTGTGCTCAAAATAGATAAAAGCAGAAATTTTATGTCATACTTTATAAGCAAGATCCAGTTCAAATGATAGAACATCCTCATCCAACGGAAGTACGTACAATGGGTACTCTCCTATATTTAACAAGTGATGAACTTTCTCCTCCTCAAGGATCTGTACAAACCAAAATGATACAACACCTAACCAGCTAAGAATTTCCTTAAGACCATGAAGTCAAAAATTTAAGCTACAAAAAAAGTACATTAATGGGCAAGAATCAGCTACCTTCTCACAACCAACTGCCCGGCGGGGAACAAAATACACATGATATTCCCTCTGAAGACCTTTAGATATGTCATTATGAATATGAGAACTAATGAATTTCATCAAATTAAGCTGTGAACGGACGAGGTA
Organism: Parasponia andersonii; assembly: GCA_002914805.1. Taxonomy (NCBI): domain Eukaryota; kingdom Viridiplantae; phylum Streptophyta; class Magnoliopsida; order Rosales; family Cannabaceae; genus Trema; species Trema andersonii. The sequence continues at coordinate 20,052 of JXTB01000564.1, read as the reverse complement.
AACCACTTTGCCGGAATCAGTTTGAATCGGATCAGCTGAAAGATACCGCAGCTCAACCCCGTGTTCCTAATTGCAAATTAGCATCTCAATGAACAAAATTTTTCAAATTCTGTAATTTCTTCCTTACAGCACCAATAAATGTAAATACACACACAACTTTATATGAAAGAATAATGCAGTTAATCAATCTACAAACTTCTCCATACATGAAAATAATAAGTGATTTGACTCCAATTAAACAAATTGCCATTAATTTTTTTTTTCTTTCCCATAAACCATACTCTGTAAATACAGGCAGCTGAACAGAAAAATACGCTAATAGAGAAATTACCTTGAGAAGTGAAGTCTGGATAATCAATGAGATAGAGCCACCAAGCTTCGGATCAATAACCAAACACTTCTTTCCTCGAATCTATCGTATTTTAAAAACACACAATTCAGTATTACATCTACACATACAAACGTGTAGATATATATATATATATATATACACATATACAGCATCACAAAAACATGATCGTTTAACAAACCCTGGTGAGTTTGAATAAAAACTCACATTCTTGAGGATATTTACAAGCTCTTTCTGCGATTGTTCCCTGAAATATACGTAATTGAAGAAATTCATGAGCATAATTACTAGGAATTAGGTAGTGATTATACAAAATCGAATCCAAAATGTAGTTTATCCATACCTGAGGGCTGTAAGATTGAGAGGAGCATTGTCTAAATTCGGAATCTGAGCCATTGAACCGAAAGTTCGGAACTTTTCTCTTGAGTAAAACAGAGCTTCAAAGGGATCTTGCTCGTGGAGGTAGAAGAAGACGATCCTTCAGACTTCACTGAGAATGGCTATGGGCCTGGGCTCTTCTCAATGGGCTTAGCTTAACTGAACTGTGGCATGGCTGCAAAAATGGGCTTTTCAAGCTCAATAAGTCAATAGCAATTTGTTTTTTTTTTTTAATTTATTTATGAAGCTCAAATGCTCAATAGCAATTTGAGATGGTAAATTTTTTACCTTTAGCCCTTCTTTTTTTTTTTTCCCCCTCTTTCGACCTTTTTCTTAGCAGTCTTTATTGTATATAAATACTAGACACACACAAAATATACACAAAATATATACACACAATAATATATCATTAATTTTAATCACTTATGATTTTCTAAATAGAACTCTATTATATATCTATATGCGTAGGTGACTCAAAACACATGTCACATCATTATATGTATTATATGTATATTATGTGTGTCCTGGCATAGTCTTTATTATAACCCATTTTTTCTAAATTAGCTGAAGTTTTTCTTCTAGCTGATTGAGTTTTTCAATTATTGCTTGAGCTTTTGTCTATTGATTGGTTGAGGTTTAACTGCTGGCTGTTGAGTTTTATTAACTAATTGGTTGAGGTCTAAAATATAGGGATGCTTTTGGAAAAAAAAAATTCATAAATACCTAATTTTTGTAAGCATATTTACAAAAAATACTTATTTTTATTTCCTAATACCTGTTTTTTTAGAAATGTATACTACACTTAATTTATACAATTAATGTATATCATAGTATATATTTAAAAATTATATCAAATAACAAATATATTAAAAATTGATATACATTTCAAAATATATATCAGAGGTATAAATATAAACTATAAATATAAACTATATGTAAAATTTCACATTGTAATATATATCACACATATTTTCAATATGAAATATATACCCAGAAATGAGTATGCTCAGAAGAAAAATTAAAAACAATAATTTTTGAAATATAAGGAACAAGAAAGATACTGGTGTAAATTTCTGGATGCTTTTGATATAAATCCAAAAAAAAAGCATTTATTTAATTTATATTATAAAAGTTGAGTTTTAGAAGTGCCATTTTTATAAATTAAAAAAAAAAGTCCTTTTCTTAACGTGTATTGTATTGTTTTGTTTACTTATTTATTTTTATAAATTATTTTGAATGTCTATGTGTTACACTTCGACTTAGTAAGTAGGGTTAATGATATCATTGGTCCTCCAACTATATTGGTCTTTAAATTTTTTTTTGTAGTAGTTAAGTACTAAATGTTTTTCTTTTTTGCACCATTAGTTCTTTTAATATATTCCATCAAAGATCCCATTAAAATTCATTTGAACGAAAGAAATTTTGCACCATTGATCTCAAGTTTTTAATTATTTAATAATTTGGTCCCTATTTTTTATACTCGTATCTTCGATTAATAATATTACATCTGTCAATTTTTCGAAAATTAAAATTCAAAGATGGATATGAAATAAACAGTTCATTTAAAAACTAAATTCAAAAAAGAAAAAAAAAATTATACTAATAAACCTTAGTTTATGTCAACCTATAGTAACTTTATGAACAACATCAAATCATAGTAAATTTATAAACAAAAAATAATTATTTTATCATTTTTAAAACAAAAAAAATTACATACACGCTTTTATATTAGTCAAATTTGACTGAAAATTTATTATACTTATTAAATGTTCATGTAATTATAATGGTTATTCAAAAAAAATTAATTGATTATTTGCCGCAAATAAGCTTGAAAAGTTTTATAGTTTTCCATTAATTATTACCATTTTTAAAACAAACAAAATTTCACACATAAGTTTTTATATTAGTCAAATTTGACTGAAAATTTACTATATCTATTAAATATTCATGTAATTATGAATGGTTATTCTAAAAATTAATTAACTATTTGTAGCAAATAAGCCTGAAAAGTTTTATAGTTTTCCATTAAATGTTCATTTCTTTATGTTATTGCATCTGTAAATCTTTTGAAAAATTAATTTTTTCGAATTTCAATTTTCCAAAAATTGGCAGATGCATTATTGTTAATAAGAAATATGAGTACAAAAAAATAAGGACCAAATTTTTAAACAATTAAAAAATCAAAATCAATTGTGCAAATTTTCTATCATTCAAATGAATTTTAACAGAATCTTGAATGAATATGCCAAAAGAATCAGTAGTGTCAAAAAAGAGAAACGTTTAGTATTTAAATACCGCAAAAAAAAATTGAGGTCCAAAATGCCAAAATGATAGTAGGTTAGGGACCAACGATGCCATTAACCCTAGTAATTATTTCTTGCTTTTTTTTTTTTAGATGAATGCCTAAGTGGTAAAATATCTAGCTTTTTACACTGGAAATATCAACTAAAATTCTTGATCCAATTTTTGTATTAAAGTATAATTTTTGTATTAAATTATCTCTAGTAGAATGTTAAGCTTAGTGTCAATGCTATAATTTAAGATAATATAGGATAAAAATATTCATCATAATTAGGTTAAAAACATGATCTACATGTTAAATTCTCATGGATGAGAATTAGTTTTATAGTTGCTAGCTAATTCTGTAGACGGTTGTCAACAAATTGATAGACGTGTAGGCTTTTTTTTTTCCCCTAATACCAAATGTGATGTAGAACCGTTTCCTATAATACAAAAATCATTCTCCAATGTTGTGCTTTTTTTTTTTGTCCCCAAATTTGGTATCACATATTTTCTTAATGCTCAACATATTATTGTGATCAATAAATACATTCTTTAATGCTCAATTAATATATTTTATAGTACTGAACTAACTAAAAAATTAATTATACTTATTGGATAATAAAATTTAAAATAATAGCATTATGCTTTAGAGTAATTAACTGAAAAATATGCTGAATTAAATATTTGTATTTTTCTACAACAAATATATTGGTATATGCATCGGGATATAGTCATATAGTCGAAAGTTTGTACATTGCAAATAACAGACTTCTCCTACTAGTAGGATTTTCTTTACAACTAATATGCTAAAAGAGGCTCAAAACTTCCTAAACTAAATTTCATTTTTGTTTTCTTTTGTTTTTTTATTGGTTCCTAAACCAAATTTTAGTTGAGGAAGTTTTCCTTAAATCACTTAAATCCACTCGGTTACATAGTGTAAGTGGAAATTGATCAATTATTGATGTTGTCGTCGAAATAATTTACCAATTGAATCTCTTTCAAAAAAAAAACCAATTGAATCACATTATAAACTTTTAAATCATAACATATTTTTCTAAAAAAAACTAATTCAAAACTGACCATATCAAAATCAAAATCAAATAGTATACAAACTTTATCGAATAAGTTAACAATAAGAGTGTACAAATTTCTCTTGGTCATGTATTATCGATAAAGTATTTTTTTCATTCTTCATAAGTGGTTAAAATAGGAGTAATTATCCCTTCAAAAATAGGAGTAATTATAATTGAGATATGTTCAATGGCTTTGTTCGTGGAAATTTATCTCAATTCATTGTCATTTATTTGCAGTATTTTTCTTAATTATGATTATATTTAGTATTTAAACAGATAAATTATGTCAAATAAATACACAAACAGTCAAAACTTCCAAATCAACTTGTAGGAAATAATTAACATGTAATTTATAAGGTTACAAACGAATATAATACACAATATATAAACTTACCAAAGTTTGCTCCAATCTTTAATAAAATCTTAGTAGCATTTCGAAAACACTAGTTATCGTCAAGGTTTGTGTAGGTCACAGTGTCCTTAAAACTGATTCGCTCTCTCTAATTAGAATGCTTAAGGACTTTAACAAGCATCAATTTCCCAGGATACAACGACTAAAAATAACAAGTGAAGCACTAACACTTGTACTCTTACAAACTAGAAACTTAACTTGTAAATCTCTTCTCAATCAAGGATTTCCAAAACTAGATTATCAGAAAAATTGGAATTATAACTAAATACTAAGACACACAAAAGAAAGGAAGGTGCTAGGGAGATTACTGAAGGGAAAAACGAAGCTGAGAGCTTTTGATAGTGTAGAAAAGAGATGGAGAAGGTCTATTTATATAGCTGGTAAAAAGAGAGGTTACAAAACCATCACTAATGCACCATAATGCCAATAACTTGGCTGTTACTCCCCCATCCTTTGTTGGCCAGAAATTAAACGTTTTCTATTCAATTAAAATGGCAGTTTCAATGCCATCAGTTTCAAACGTTCTTCTGGAAGCAGAAAATGAAAAAAATAGAGAAAAAATTAAACAGAGCCGCAGCAAAAGGTTGGTTTTACAAGAGTCCAAGATTTCGGGTCGACATTTGTGTCCGCAGGAGTGGCACACACGAGCCCATACAAATTCACGTTGTCATCTATTTGCAATATTTTTCTTAATTATGATTATATTTAGCATTGAAAAAGATAAATTATGTCAAATAAATACACAAACAGTCGAAACTTCCAAATCAACTTGTAGGAAATAATTAACATATAATTTATTAGGTTATAAACGAATATAATACTCAATATATAAGGTTACCAAAGTTTGCTCCAATCTTTAATAAAATCTTAGTAGCACTTCAGAAACACTGGTTACCGCCGAGGCCTGTGTAGGTCACAGTATCCTTAAAACTGATTCGCTCACTCCACTAGAATGCTTGAGGACTTTAACAAGTGTCAGTTTCCTAGGATACAATGACTAAAAATAGCAATTAAAGCACTAACACCTTTCTTACGAACTGGAAACTTAACTTGTAGATCTTTTCTCACTCAAGGATTTCTAGAACTAGATTATCAGAGAAACTAGAACTAGAAACTAAACACTAAGACACACAAAAAAAAGGAAGGTGCTAGGGAGAGTATTGAAGGGAAAAATGAAGCTGAGAGTTTTTGATGGTGTAGAAAAGAGATGGAGAAGGTCTGCTTATATAGCTGGTAAAAAAAAAGGTTATAAAACCAGCACTAATGCTCCATAATACGAATAACTTAATTATTACTCCTCCATCTTTTGCTGGCTTCTATTCAATTAAAATGATAGTTTCAATGCCATCAGTTTCAAATGTTCTTTTAGAAGCAGCAAAATAGAAAAAATAGAGAAAAAATTAAACAAGACCGCAGTAAAAGTTTGACTTTATAAGAGTCCAAGATTTTGGGTCAATATTCATGTCTGTAAGTGCAGGCACATACTAGCTCATGCAAATTCAAGCCCAAAAGACACACAAAAGAAAGAAATGTGCTAGGGAGAGTATTGAAGAGAAAAATGAAGTTGAGAGTTTTTGATGGTGTAGAAAAGAGGTAGAGAAGGTCTACTTATATAGCTGGTAAAAAGAGACGTTACAAAACCAGCACTAATGCTCCATAATACGAATAACTTAGTTGTTACTCCTCCATCTTTTGCTGGCCATAAATTTAACGTTTTCTATTCAATTAAAATGATAGTTTCAATGCCATCAGTTTTAAACGTTCTTTTGGAAGCAGCAAAATAGAAAAATAGAGAAAAAATTAAACAGGGCCGCAATAAGAGATTAACTTTATAAGAGTCCAAGATTTTGGGTCAATATTCATGTCCGCAAGTGTGGGCACATACGAGTCCATACAAATTCAAGCCCAAAAGACATACAAAAGAAAGGAATGTGCTAGGGAGAGTATTGAAGGGAAAAATGAAGCTGAGAGCTTTTGATGGTATAGAAAAGAGGTAGAGAAGATCTGCTTATATAACTGGTAAAAAGAGAGGTTATAAAACTAGCACTAATGCTCCATAATGCGAATAACTTAGTTGTTACTCCTCCATCTTTTAATGGCCAGAAATTGAACGTTTTCTATTCAATTAAAATGACAATTTTAATGCCATCAGTTTTAAACGTTCTTTTGGAAGCAGTAAAATGAAAAAAATAGAGAAAAAAATTAAACAGGGCCGCAACAAAAGATTGACTTTATAAGAGTCCAAGATTTTAGATTAACATTCATGTCCGCAAGTACATGCAAATACAAGCTATGCAAATTCAAGCCCAAACCTAAATATTTGCACCCCTGTGCATGCTTGAGAGAGCATCTTAGCTACAGATAATTTCACTATGAAAAATGCAACTCTATATAAAGCATAAGTTTGAAAGCTTCCCAACCAATGTGGGACAAGCTTTTCTATCTTTCTTTCTCTATTTTCCAATACCAATAAGTATACTTTGAACATTAATTTCTCATTCACCCAATCTCCAATTTGGACACATGACATATCAATTTAATCTATTCATAGAGTAGAATAAGATTATGCCAAGATCTTGCACTTTTACAAAATAAGTCCTATTCTAATTTATGCTCCAAATTAGCTAGTAAAATTGGGATTACAACTTTAATTTTAAGCTTTACTACACATATGAGCTCTCAAGCCCACTTAAGCCCAAATTACCATTTTCAATAAATGGCCAATGCCATTTGCTAACAAACTTAAATACAATAAACAAAACCAAGGGCTGTTAGTCGTCTGAGGTGTTCAAGTTTACTATTCTTTAAAAAAAAAATATACCTAGTCACAGGAAAAGACCAGCTGAGTTTTTTTCTTTTCATTTTTTTTTTGGCTGAGAAAAGACCAGCTGAGTTGCAAACTTGCAATACAAAAGTACTAACAAACATTTAAAACGATATTAATTAAGGTACAAATTCTCAACATCTTTACCAGAGAAAAAAAAAGTACAAATTCTCAACTTTCTTTTCTTTTTTTGTTTGTTTTGACTTTAAAATGCATAGTATTTTTTAATTAAAAAAAGACATAGTACAATGTGAAATTAAAATCTTTTTATCGGATTGTCCGCGTATATATAGGCAAAAAAAATGAAATAGGTACAAAATTTTGATATTTAATTAAAAAAAAAAAGCACAGTCCTTCTTTTGGTAAACTTAGAAGAAAAAAAAAGCCCAATTCGCCCGCGTGCGTTGTGTCCTCTTAAATTTTTAACCATGCTAATGGTTATGATAACGCTTCCAAATCATTGGAAATTTCTACGATACAATTTCTAATTTTTACTCTATTATTAAAACCCAAAAAATCCTATTATTAAATTTCTACGAAACAATTTCTAATTTTTACTCTATTATTGAAACCCAAAAAATCCTATTATTAAAACCTTTCTATGATCGTTAGATCTAAATCAAACGTCTTGGATAGCATGATGCATGAGATGCATGATGTGAAATATATGCCAAATCACATATAATTATTATATTTTATTAAAATAAATAAATAAATAATAAAATTATTTTATGTTTCTTTATCTTCAACGAAAGCACTTATTTTTTAAGCTTTAGTTAGATATCTATAAAAGAAGAACTCTTTATTTTAGATACATGTAAAAGAAAAATTTTTCAATTTCACATTAAACTAAAAAGATTTTTCTTCTCCTCTTAAATTTTATTCTTTCTTAATTTTTTTTTTCTGCCTTGGATTGTCGATTTTAGGGTATGAAGTGGTGTTGAGCACATAGGGTGATAATCGACACTGGTAGAGATGATGAAGAAGATGAGGTGAAAAAAAGGATTGCAAGAATTTTTTATTTATTTTTTTTCCCTCAAAATAAATTGATTGTGGTTTTCATTAAAAAAAAAGCATCGACTTGGCAAAAAAAATCAATTTCTTCCCTTTGATTTGCTTGAGTTTCTTTTTTTTTTTTTTTTTTTTTTTCTCTTGCTTAGTTTGATCAGATACATTTTAGTTGTTTTGTTAAAAAAAATGGAAATGTTTTATTCACGTAAACATTAAATTATACATTAAACGATGGTAAAAGATGAAAAAGAAGCATATATATATATATGTTGTTTTAATCTCGCTAATTAGAGCTTCATCTCCATTATGAAGTGCAAAAATAAAAAAATAAAATTACACAAGAATGATGGAGGAGAGAGAGAGTCGGAGAATAGCAGGGAGGAGAGAGAATCTTTCTAAAGGATTTATAAGGATTTATTGTGAACAGAAGCGCTCTAGACTTGCATTTTATTTTATATACATTTTAATTTAAGAAAAGTAATAAAACAATAAAGTGTCCAACAAATAAACACATTCACTCTATTTTTTTTCAGAAAAAAAAAAAACTAAAAAGAGAAAAAAGAATTAAATGAGCAAAAGGTTTACTTAGAGGATTGAGAAGCATGAAGATGTAAATTAACTTCACGGAACAAATTAAAGGACCATCACCCTCATTACATACATACACAGGACAGGCTAAGGTTATGTCACGAGCTCATGCAGCTTTATTCGCCTCCTACCCACTCAACACATTTATTTCTCAATTTTTTATTTTATATTTTTGATAACATAAAATAAAATTTCATTTAAGTCCTCGCCAAATTCGACGGCGTAGATTTGAAATATCTTGCTTGCCCTTTAATTCTATGTTTGTCTCCCATTAATTTTATCCTCTTTTAAAGTTGGACCTTTAAAGAATATTTCGTACTAAAATGCATTTGGGTGGCACCTACTGTTTTAAAATATTTTATGGTATATACCACCTACTATTTGCCTTAATTGGATTGATATTTGTGATTATAAATGGGAACATCCATTAATTATTGGATTGTGGGAGTGAAAGCCTCCCTGCAACCAAAATATCTTTAGTTTTTTTTTTTTTTTTTTAGTATTCATATGAAATGACTATACAAATACATATAAAACGATATAACTCAATAATTGGAGAAAATTATAGAGCAGAAAATAAAAGAGTGTATTTTCTTCTTAAAAGATTACAGGAATAAACAATAAAAATAGTCCACATTCAATTATACAAAATATATTGTGATGAAACTCAACCAAAAAAAAAAGTGATGGGTTAACTCTATTAATTCTCCAATTCTCTTGCTCAAAACAAAAAGAAAGAACTAATTGATTCTCAACAAATATAATTACAGTATTACCAATTAATAATAGCTAAAGTTTCTACATATTTAATATGTTTTGCTTAAATTTACCTAAAAAAAATTCTTAAAGTACTTGGCCCAAATTATAAAGCGAATAGTAAATAAATACAAAAAATGCGTTAAAAAAAGTTTTAAAAAAAAATCTAATATGGTTCCTTCAAGGCATGCCTCAAAAAAAATTTTGAGATTTATATTATTGTCGTTCAAATAATTAACGAAATTTGTCTATTACCTTCTTAACTATTGGTTTTTTGTCTTTTTGTTTTTGGCTCGAAATTCTTAACCATTGGTTTACTGGCTGTAATTGTTGAAAATGTCAAATGCAATTTTGAGTTATTGTTATTGTTTTACTTCTTCTTCATTATTATTATTATTATTTGGATAAAAAAATAAAAAGACAAAAGAATAGGGGGTGGGGGCTAGTTTAGTAATTTCGGAACAGCAAGAACTTTGATGTTGGAACATTCAGTTTCGGAACCAAAAATATGGAAAAAAAACTTTTAAAAATAGAAAAAAAGGTGGCCCACGTCACCGCGGTGTGCCACTGTATCCGAATAAACAGTCGCATTTTTTCAGAAAACGCCAAAAGGATCCAAATCCCCGTGTCCGATTCCCAACGCAAACCCCTCTCCCAAGCTTCTTCTTCCATAACCCAAAAAAGCTTCCTTCTCCTTCTCTCTCTAGATACTTCTCAGTCCTCGCCATGGCCACCGCCACTCGCCTGCGCCGGCTCGGCGCCGCGGCCGCCATCGCCACCGCGTCGGGCGGCGCGCTGCTCCTCAACCAGCCCTCGTTCGCCGTTAACGACCGCGGTGGCGGTCCGGCACTCGCCACCGTCCGGCGGAAGATCGCCGATCCGAATGCCGTCGTTCCGCCGAGGTCTGTGCAGGAGTCGGCTCTTATCGGAGCCAGCTCCGCCAACCCCCTGGACGTTCTGGTGATCGGTGGTGGCGCCACCGGTTCCGGAGTCGCATTGGACGCCGTCACTAGGGGCCTCCGCGTTGGCCTCGTTGAGCGCGAGGATTTCGCTTCTGGAACATCTTCGCGCTCTACTAAGCTTATTCATGGAGGTATTTATGGTTTTTATTTTCTTCTTTTTTTCGTTTCAATGGAGGTTTTCTGGTTTTTTTGAAGGAATTACGTTGATTTTCTTGCTTGGTTTCGCTAATTGGAAACGAAGCATGTTTGTAGTATGCATTTGTTCATTTGGAAGGAATAGAGATTTGGAATCGCTCAATAAGAAAATGCGAACTATCTATTGTGGTGATCATGATTAATATCGATGGTGATGGTTATGACTAATTGGGTTTTCTAAACGGTGAAAAACTGTGATTGTAACGATTGATTTTTCAACTTGTCAGAAATCATTTTCCAAAAATGATGTTTCATTAACGATGGTATCCAGGGTGTCCATGTAAATTTCGAATATGTAAAAACTAATGGCCATGATCATCACTGAGACAAGGCAATTTTTTCAATTGTGGTCCATAAAAATGAAATAATTTTGTTCAGGGGTTCGGTACTTGGAGAAAGCTGTGTTTAATTTTGACTATGGGCAGCTGAAGCTGGTATTTCATGCCCTTGAGGAGCGTAAACAGGTTATTGAGAATGCACCACACCTCTGCCATGCTTTACCCTGCATGACACCATGCTTTGATTGGTTCGAGGTAGTATACTACTGGAGTGGCTTGAAACTGTATGATTTGGTCGCTGGAGCTCGGCTGTTACATTTGTCAAGGTATTATTCTGCGCAAGAGTCGGTTGAACTGTTCCCCACGCTTGCAAGGAAAGGAAAAGATAGAAGCCTGAAGGGTACAGTGGTGTATTATGATGGGCAAATGAATGACTCTCGGCTTAATGTTGGTTTGGCCTGTACAGCTGCATTAGCTGGTGCAGCCGTGCTTAACCACGCAGAAGTAGTGTCGTTTTTGAAGGACGAAGGTAGCAACCGGGTAATTGGTGCAAGAATTAGAGACAATCTAACAGGTACTGTGACTGCTCGATTTCCAAGGTGATACTTGAATAGGGATCATATTATACAATGTCATTGGCCATATATGGTTATTGTTTACATTGTAAATGTCATGGATAATGTAGCATTTCCTTGAGGCAATTTTCGGTAATGATATAATTAAGAAATTCAATCTGTTCTAAAAGTGAAATATAATAATTCACTTTGAAAGATCAAATAAGGTTGATAGCGTTAGTGATGTTGCTTGTTATTTAAGATTATAGTTTGATGTAGTATGCTTTGCAAAGTGTTCCACATGTTTGCATTTATTTCTTTCCAGAGAGTTAGATTTAAAGTTTCAGCAACCAAACACTTTTGTGGTTCCCAATGACAAGAAGTTTCATATACTTGGGTTTATAGTTGCTTACTTTCCTATGCTATGACCATTACTGCTTGTAGTCTCTTTTTAAAATCCCTAACTGTCCTGAGTGCACCAGGTCAAGAGTTTGATACATATGCTAAAGTTGTTGTGAATGCTGCTGGACCATTTTGTGACTCTGTAAGAAAATTGGCTGACAAAGACGCACGGCCTATGATCTGTCCAAGTAGTGGTGTACATATCGTTCTCCCTGATTATTATTCACCTGAAGGAATGGGTTTAATTGTTCCCAAAACCAAAGATGGTCGGGTTGTTTTTATGCTTCCCTGGTTGGGCCGTACCGTTGCTGGCACCACAGATTCCAACACTTCTATTACTCTGCTCCCTGAACCACATGAGGATGAGATCCAGTTTATTCTGGATGCCATTTGTGATTACCTTAATGTTAAGGTATGTGGATACCAGGTCCTCCATTTTCCTTTGGTGCTGCATACACAACTTATACACATTGTTTAGGGGAAATATTGACATATTCTTTAAAATGTATCTTGTTAGGTTGTTGAAAATCTTTAAAAATGACAAAAATGTGACCAGTATGAAGCGATTGCATTTTGGTTCTGCCACTATATTAGTGTTTGACAGATAGATTTGATCTGGTTGATCCTATAATCGAAACTCAACATATTTTCTTCACCTAGACAAATTGTTATAATGTAGAGGTGGATGCTACAAGAATCATAAAGACAAGAGAAGCAGCATTTTCGGTTGATGGGATTTGTTAGCTTATTTGAAGATTAATTTGAAATATCCCTCTTTCTGTATAGATTTACCTATAAAAAACAGGAAGAGATTCGTTTAGAGGCAGGCTGCTTATGGTTTTTTCTTTGTTAGGCTGTTACTTGAATTAATTCACAAGCTTGGGAAGGCTTATATAACTGTGATTCAGTTTTGGTGTCTTCTGTTTTTCCTTTCTTTTATTTTTATCCATTCTGCTTGTGGGGACTAAAGTAATGCTATGGTAGGTACGCCGCACTGATGTTCTTTCTGCTTGGAGCGGTATTCGCCCATTAGCAACTGATCCTTCAGCGAAAAACACAGAGAGCATCTCAAGGGATCATGTTGTTTGTGAAGAATACCCTGGTTTGGTTACAATCACTGGAGGAAAGTGGACTACTTACCGCAGGTAACATTCAATGGCTCAAGCTGATATTATATTGCTAAGAAGTTGTTGGAGGATTACATTCAGTAGTAACAGTGGCCAGGGACATCTACAGGGGTTTTCATAATTTAATTATCTTTTTCTGATGGCTTGATTTTTCATTGAGGTTTATTTTCAAGGTATTATGTGTTATAGTGTTCTGCACATAGAAAATGTTGGACCAAGCAGGTCGAAACTAACACTAACATATTTCTTGACTGCACTAATGTAATGTGCAACCACATGAGTTGTGATTGTGTTACCTCTTACCCTCAGCACTCTCTCTGTCTTTTATGTTCTCACAGCTTTTTGTTTGGGATTTTTATACCTTTTCTTGTATCACGCAATTAGTTGTAATTAGATGAATATCTTTCAGCATGGCAGAAGATGCAGTTGATGCAGCAATTAAATCTGGGAAACTGAGCCCTACAAATGAATGTTTGACTCAAAAGCTGCATATTATTGGAGGAGATGGATGGGACCCAGTATCCTTTACTGTTCTAGCTCAGCATTACATACGCATGAAGAAGAGTCATGGAGGTAAAGTTGTTCCTGGTGTAATGGACACAGCTGCAGCAAAGCATTTGTCTCATGCATATGGAACTATGGCTGAACGAGTTGCTGTGATAGCTCAGGTTGGTTTTCTTCCTCCCCACTTTCTGCATTTACTAGCTTTTCTGTTAATTTTTATTTATTCTCGCAATTATTTGGAAACGAGCACTGGAGTATTATAAGGAAAGGGATCCTTTTAGTCACATTTCATATTCTTTGCCTTTGTACCCTTTCCATAGCCAGAGTTCTCGGATTATGTTTTGACTTTTAAATATTTGAATACTACTGTGAAAATTTGTCATAGAGAATCATGTATCATCCTGCAAAAATTCTTATTGACCTCATTAATGGTGAATACATAGGTTGTTGAGTATCAGATGAAAGTGAATTTTTTCTGCCGTATTTGATGCACAAGTAGAGATGGGGACGGGATGGGATTGAGAACCTGGATGTGATTTTCTTGCCCATCCATGTCTTGGGTGAATCCCCATATCCTTGGGCTGTAGACTACGTGCCATTTTACCTTTAAGCCACTGGAGTTTCAATTTTAATCTAGTTAACAAACTCACCTCATGCTCATCCTTATCCACTTAGGTATTCTGGCTGTTGAGCACAAATGTCCATGCCTGGAAGTGTTACAGTAGTTACATATGCATGTAGTTTTAGAAGTATACAACTCATTCTAGTTTGTGTCCATGTACCCCTCTTATGGAGGGCAGTGGGCCATGCTATTGTGTTAGAAAAATGATGAATAGAAAGAATGCTGTCTGAATGCAAAATGTGTTATCGCAAAAATTAGTAGAAAAGTAGGACTGATCAAGGATTGTAGGTTAAACGCTGTATGAGGCGTCATCGCTGGAATATCCTTAGCCGGAATTAATGGTTCTTCTAATTTCTAAATGCTCATATATTTAATTGTTGAATGTAGGATGATTGTGCAAGAGTAGATGGGTACTACTACTATGTCTGTGTGATTCTGTTTTTTAGGGCTCTTTATTACATAACCATCTTTTACGTTTTTCAGAACGAAAATCTAGGGAAGCGACTTGCTCATGGTTACCCCTTTTTAGAGGCTGAGGTTGCCTACTGTGCTCGGAATGAGTTCTGTGAATCTGCCGTTGATTTCATTGCAAGGAGATGTCGACTTGCTTTTCTCGACACTGATGCAGCATCCCGGGCATTGCCACGCGTAATCGAAATATTGGCAACTGAACACAAATGGGATAAGTCAAGGAAGAAGAAAGAACTTGAGAAGGCGAAACAATTTTTGGAAACCTTCAAGTCCTCTAAAAATGCTCAGTTCCATGACGGGAAACACTAGTTGTAAGTGATCTTTCATCTAGATGATAACTACTGTCTTGTTTCCTCAATGCTAAGAAATGGGAAGTACATTTCAATCAATCACTTCAGTAACATCTTCGATTGCTTGCCAGTCTCAGGTTTTATCAGAGTAAGCTTGACTTTTAAGGAGCTTGATTTTCACAGTTTACATTGTGCCGCAAAAATTTTCTGGCCTTGATATGGTCCAAAGGATGATTTTAGCCGTTCATTTTTTTATTCATCAATAAAGCTGATTCGTCTCATCAGTAGAAAAATAAAGAGCACAATACTATGTTCTTATAATTTATACACAAGGAACTGTTTATCAATTGTCTTAGCTTGTTTTTCAGAGCTCTCAGCCAAGTAATGGTAATTTTCAAGAATAATTGTCCCTATATAGTTTTGTTTTATCATTCGACTGGTGAGAGGACTGCCAGTTGAAATTGGGTTCTTTAGTTGTTATTCTTTTCATTTTCCTTTTACAAAAAGGCCAATAGGTAACCAAGATTATTTTTATCTCTATTCATTTTGATTTTTTGATTTTTATCTTTTAAAATGACGTCTGAGTACAGATATTCGATGTTTATGTCCCTATTATACTGATTTTTTTTAATTGTAGGGGGAGAAAAGGTAATGTGTATTGGAGCATTTTTCAAAATATGTACAGGCTTAAAATCATACATTTCCATAAAAGACATTTGAGGCAATATTGTTTGCATGATTCACCGTCAGGTCTGTCTCATGCACAAATTTTATTTAGTTATGTGTTGAGCAACGTCAAACTTACAACGACAACATAGCAATAGCATCTCAGCAGCAATGATGATTAAAGGTTTCAACAAATGATTTAGGTTCACGTTCATTACTTTGTAATTGATCTTAATTAGAATGTAAATAAGCGAAATGTTTTTGTTTTCAATTTAGGCATGTGTTTAGGTACACGTAGTGGGACAAAAATATGGGTCTTATACCAAAGTATCCAAACTTTCTGTATGTTTAAAGTAAATATATGTTTTTCAAATGTTGTAAAATGACTGGTATATTAGAGTATGTACAAGTATAAAATATGATGTACCTATTTTAAAAACCAATATACTCAGTACATTAAACTATGAAACATAGTAGTTATACCTATACCAAATGAAAAATATATATATACTGCAATTTAGCTATAAAAAGGGCTTTCAGTGTAAAAAGTGAACACACTCTAGCAGTAGTGTTAAAAATATATATATATATATATATATACCTATCTCCATTACTGCCTTTATTTTATAGTAGAATCTACCTGTTAAGAAAATGAGGCTGTGAATGTTAAAAAGTTATTATATTTACTTTGTTTTAGTCTTGCACTAAATAATATTCTCCAATCCAATCTAATCTAAATCCTTTTAATAGTCCAATCTAGTCCAATTCAATCATGCATACCAAACGAGCCCTATATATGATTTATTACTGTATATAATAAATTTACCGATGAGATAGTTAATTTATCAGTATATATGATTAGTTTACTTATATATTTGGGGATATTATCAAATTTGATCTCTTTTTAAAGCATTTGATGAAAAAATGGACAACCTATAAATTATTTACAAAATTAGGATTTTCATTTAAAAAAATTTCAGAATTCTTAAATTACTCCTAACTTAACCCTAGTTAAAAAAAAATCAAAAATAAAGGAGCCAACGCCGAAAATGAGACGACCGACTATATTCGACTACGATCGAAGGGTAGTTCTACCGTAGTCGAAAATTCAAAAATCTCCAATAGTCGGTTGAAAATCAATCAGAATAACTACAAGAGATGATAGTACAAGTTCGACCACGATCAATTGTTGAGCGTAGTCAAGTGAAGATGTTGCTGTGACCAGAATCGAGATCGATAATGATGGTGGGATGTTGTAGGTGCTAGTAATGATAGCAATAATTTAGGGCGTGTAAGAAAAGAATATATTTTAAATTTTGTTAAGAAATATGATATCCAAATAACTTTAAATATATAATATAATAATGAATGTTAGGTTTGCAAATGAGTTCATTTTTTATTATGAGATACTTAGTAGAATCCTAGTTATAAATTCCGTCATAGTTTATTTCCTTATGTATTTACTGTTTACTTAATAAACTTATTGACATATATATAACTTATTTTCTTTGGTATATAATAGGATTTACTATATATATGCCAATGATTTATTCCTACTTCAGAAAAAAAAAAAAAAAAAAAAGAAAAGAAACTTATTTTTGTTACCGTGAAAAAAATGGACATAAGACTACAATAATAAAAGAGAACAACCAGCTAACAAAACAAGATGAAGTGGGGGGAAAAAAAAAAGAGAAAAAGAAAGCATATTTATCATGGATATTAATTGGGAAACAAGAAAAGGCAAAAACAGAATAATACGCCAAATGAAAATGAAAAACAAAATTAAACGAGGACCATTTTACCACATTCTGCTTAATAATTAAGAATTTCCTAATGCAAAATAAATCCACGAATACCAAAGCAAAGAGCTCATGTCCGATAGCCTTCAAATTTTAAACAAGGTAATACTTGGAATGGGCATTTCACATTCTTTATTCATACTAGGCTCAGAGATTGCTATGGAAGATGATACGGATCCAAGCCTTCTTTAAAAAGCATCACATCAAACACATAGTGGAGTAGTGGACATTACTCTAAAAGGCAAAAACTATTAAAAAATAGAAGGAATATAGTGACTCAAATTCAACAACAAATTTATGATTCTTTTTCTCCAAAACTAGAATTATATGAATAATAAGGGCACTAAAAATCTTCGCACAAGAAAAAACACCATTCATTGGGTTTTCCAAGAAATTATCGAAATTGGAAAATGGTTTCTAGTGTATGTCATTGCCTTATTACAACTCGTGTTGGGCTTGCAACGACCTAAGGGCAAGTAAGGAACAACATCGATTTGGACCCTTTTTGACCGCCGAACCGGCGACGATTAGCCATATAGAAAGATAGCAGAGAGTTTGACTAGTGGAGCGAAAGCCCGATGAGAGAGAGAGAGAGAGAGAGAGAGAGAGAGTCGATTTAATGGAGAATGACTTAAAAAACAGTGATCGAGAAAAAGGAGAAGCCAAAGATCTTCCGTGCTAGTTCTTGTTTAAAGATAAAGCCTGAAACATACCCAAAATTCTAGTATGTTTGTGGGGTTCTTTCCAAAATACAATTTTGGTACAGCATATTTTAAGAAATACACCGATTTTAATTATTTTTAAGTTTTAAATTATTTTAAATAGAAAAATATTTTATGTTATTTATCCTATCAACCGTCTATATTTTGACTAGACAAAAGAGATCGAGTTTCTAGACACATTGTCTAGTGCAGTTCGACACTCTGTCTAACTCTTTATGGTTTTAAATATTCAAAAGTCTTTTTTTTCCCATCGAGTTTATAGACATCTTGTTTAGTTCTTGACACACTTGTCTGGTGTAGCTTGACACTTTGTCCAGCTTTATCTAGTGCTAAATACTCAAATATACTTTTTATTTTTCCTACCAAATTTCTAGACACTTTGTTTATCTCTCGATACCTTTGTTTGGTGTCCTCGACTTAAGAACATATAAGTCTTTTTATACTTCTTTTTTTTTTTTTTTTAAAAATGAGAATATTTCATCTAAAAACTATTGATAGGTTGTATTTTCTAAAACTCATAAGAGTGTATTTAGTAAAATTTCCCTATTTTTGTTCAAAGTTCATAAATATTTTCAAAACTAATCGATATATCATACATCTAAAATTATTTGGATTTATTATTTCTCTATTAAATCCTAAAATATATTTTTCTCTAACAAATCTCAAATTGTCTCTGCCACTGCCATCACTTGCAGCGACTCTTTACCATTACCAACACCAATCTCGATCCTAGCCGTGCTTTTGTTTGATTAGGGTTGAAAAGTTTCGATTATAGGTGAACTTATTTAACTATTTATCCCTTGATTTTTGACTTGTGACTTGACTAATCGAATAATTTCTGTCGCTAGATTGAAAATTTTTAACCCTGGTCAAACGTGCTTGGTCGGCTCCTTCACTTTTGCTTTTTTTTTTTTTTGATATGGATCTAATAGGGGTAATATTAAAATTTTGAAATTTTCATTAGATAAAAGTCTTAATTTTGTAAATATTTTATAATTGTTCATTTTTTTATCATATGCTTTAAAATGGGTTGAAATTTATGACTTAAGAATTTTTTTTCATAGAAAAATAATTTTTTTTTTAAATTGAAAATGGAAAACAAAAAAAAAGAAGAAAAAATCTTCTACAAAATTATAAGACTAACAAGAGCACTAAAATTTTTCACACAAGAAAAAACACCATTCAATGGGTATTTCTAAGAATTTCTCAAAACTAGAAGATGACTTTTAGTGTATATCATTACCTTATTAAAACTCATGTGTTTAAAACTCATGTGTCGAGCTTGCAATGGCCTGGGTGTGGGGCCCATTCCCAAGCCTCGAACCGTGAGAAGGGTCACGCGGATCGCACGTGATCCCGACATCGGCATGTGGGTCTTCCGAATTTAAGGCAGAATCCATCGCTGATCCCAAACGGTTCAATCGGTCAGACCTCGAGTCCATGACAGCTGGCGGTTTGAAGCCCCAAGGGTCTGCTATCTGGGAACAGCGACCCTCGCCTCAACTGTCGTAGGGATCAGAAGCCCCAAGGATCTTCAGACCCCAAGGGTCTGCTGTCTGGGAACAGCGACCCTCGCCTCAACTGTCGTAGGGATCAGAAGCCCCAAGGGTCTTCGGTTGGATGCAATGGAAGACAGCCCCACGGCTCCGGACCCCGACAGGGCATTTAATGCGTTTCTGGGTAGGTGCGCGCGCAGGGACAAGCCATCCTGACAGAACGGCGATGTGCCCAAATCTCGCTCCTGACGGATTGAAACGATAGGAGGCGGCGGAAATCAGGCGGCGGT
>JXTB01000563.1:218268-247341 GCA_002914805.1 Parasponia andersonii | reverse complement strand
TAATTAGCAAAGTTAATAATTTTTCAAATATTTTCCTAAGTAATTCTGTGATAATGATACTTTCTGAAATATTTTTTAAAAAGTAGTATTTTTGTAAATTTTTAACAATGATGATATTTTTCTAAATACTTTGGAAGAAATGGAAGTTTATCAAATTAATTCAAAAAAGAGACATTTTTGTAATTCTCAGATTTAAAGCCCATTTAAGGTTGAGGAGCTCGAAATTAAATTCTGATTTCGAATTTGGATTTAGTGAGATCAAGAAACGAGTTTTGATATATAATATCGCTATATTTTGAAGTGGCACAAATTCCGAAGCTCATGAATAGTATCATTTTGTATACTATAGGATGAGTCCATGATAAATTATATATCTAACCTAGCATTTTTGCTTGTTCTGAATTTAGTGGTGACTTCTGTTTTTCAATCCGAGGCTCCGTTGGAAAAGTCACTTTCTCAAGTGAGCTTACCAAGATCTGGAAACACCCGTTCAAGCACCCAAGTGACAAACAAAAGTCTTCTTCGAGCGCCGTTAGTTTGGTGTAGTTACCAAATTGAGGTAGGGGTTTAATTACCTGATTTTATATCTATTTTGATTTATAATTGCATTAAAACTAGTTTATAGAAAATCAAAATTTTACGATGATTTGATGAATTTTCAAAATATATTAAATTATATTGGATTAGACTGTGTAAATTTTTATACTTATTTTTACATTGTGATTATGGGGTACAATAGCAATATACTGCCCATATTACGGTAAATCCTGTGATAATGCCAAGTGAGATTTTAAAGCATTATTTGATTCTTAGATGCATGGTTGTTGTGAATTGTTCCACGTTGTACATACATAGGATCACACACTTGAGTTCTATTATTATATCATGGTAGTTTAGATTACTGGCGAGTTGCTGCAGTTCTAGGCAAAAGCCTTAAGCTCCTACGCAGGTTTTTTACTGATATACTTATGGATAGTATCAGGATACTAGGTACCTCTACTGTAGATATATTATAGGGCCGTGATGAGAGGTGAGAACTCACTCATATACTTGGTTGACTTATGATATGCACAATTATGTGAATTTGATTTTGAATATAAGATTATTTAGGATATCGATTATTTTATAAACTTAATTTATAAATAGATTTTGGAAATGGTATTAACCAAGCAGGTTTGATAAAATTACACTCATTCAAAAAGGTAATTAAATTTCTACTAAATATGTGAATAGTCATCCCTTTTACTTCTACTTTCATGTATTTGTCTACTTGAGGGGGTAATCTTGATCGTCAGATAAGCTGCATAGCTTGTACTTACTTTCCCACTCCTCTTTCCTGGTATGTTCTTATACTTTGTTAACTTCTTTTATTTGTTAAATTATTTAGCCAAAATTAGTAAGTGGATGTATGAGGATAATTTTGTTATTAATTTGAAAACTTAATTCTTTGTAAATTATTTTGGACATTAGACTCAAGTTTTTAGTTTAACTCAATTCATCAAAAACTTATGATTTCTCAATGGGTATCTAAATGAGATAGCTAGAAATTTTCTTAAATTTTAACATGTATTTTTCTTCAGTAGCTAAATACTAATGAGAGTTTTAATGATTATGGAATTCATAATGATTCGAAGGTCAAAATGAAATTATTTAATATTTAATTTTTCTTGAATTTTGTAAAACTAATATTTAATTATTCTTTTGTCTAAAATTACTAAAAATCACTGCTTTGAATTTCTGGTTGTAACATGAATAGTTGGTTATATTTTTTAGCAGTATTGAATATTGGTAATGGAAAAGGAAAAAAGAAAGTAATCTTTATTTTTTGTTAACACAACATTAAATCTCTAAAGGTACAATTTGGATTTCATTTTTGTAATTGGTAGAAATAGTTAATTGATCATCAATAGTTATAGGTATAGTATTATAATCGTATGATAATATGATAAAATTATCAAGTACTAAATATGTGGAACATAATTTAATTATTATTAACATGATGATGAGTCATTCCTAATAAAAAAAATTGATATGTAATTCTTTGAATATTTGTTGAGCTATGTTGTACTTTTTCCCCAAAAATGTTACTCTTTTATATCTTATATTATTACTTAAACAAGGTTCTCATGTTACATAAGGAAATAATAATATTGCACATCTTTTACTTTTTTTGTAAGTTCTCATTGTAACAGCCCAAGAATCCCGCTAGCAGATATTGTCCGCTTTGCCACTTGGGCCAAACCGCCCTCCGCAGCTCACGGTTTTCAAAACGCGTCTGATAGGGAAAGGTATCCACACCCTTATAAAGAGTGCTTCGTTCCCCTTTCCAGCCGATGTGGGATTTCACAATCCCCCCCCTTAAGGGTTCAGCGTCCCCGCTGACCATCGACTCGGGAACCGGCTCTGATACCATCTGTAACAGCCCAAGAATCCCGCTAGCAGATATTGTCTGCTTTGCCACTTGGGCCAAACCGCCCTCCGCAGCTCACGGTTTTCAAAACGCGTCTGATAGGGAAAGGTATCCACACCCTTATAAAGAGTGCTTCGTTCCCCTTTCCAGCCGATGTGGGATTTCACAGATTAATCACTAAATCTCACATTATGGGACTATAGTCTAGCCCTATATATATATATATAGGCCACTAAATCTCATATAGGCACCAATCTAGTAGGTATTTTTTTTTTACCTATCCAATTCATCCCCCATGTTCACTACAAAAAAAAAAGCTTTTAACAAGATTGATTTAGCAGTAGTTCAATGGGAATCACTGTTCAAGTGAATCGGACACCCTTTCTCGGCGATTCCGATCCAATCGCTGAGAAAAGGTTATTTTTTTAAACAATTTTCTAGGCAGTTGGAACGGAATTGCCGAGAATGTAAAAAATACATCTTTAATAGCAGTTCCGTTAGAACTGCCGTTAAAGACCATCATAAGAGGGCTGAGACTAGCTCGTCCCTCATTCTTCTTCTTTTTTCCCAACCCGTGTACACGCCGTTCATCTTCTATGCGCATGGCATCTGATAATCTGGCCAGTTTTTAACCAAAAATTACCTCTATTTAGCTCAAATAATTTCTTTTGACGTGGGTAAGCTTTATATGCATGAGTTTTTTTTACGATTTGTTTGTATTTTAAGAATTTTTTACCCTAGAATTTGTTTAGAAAAATTTAGGATTAACCGTTGCAATTGCCGAGTAATGTGTAATCTTATCATTTTTTGTGTAATTTTTGGTTGTTTTAGGTTCTAATTTGGTTGGAAATATCAATTTTAGCATAAAATCTATAATATTGTTGCATTTTACGTCACTTGAGGGTATTTTTTTTTTAAATTTTTTTATTTAATCCGAATTATTTTTATGTCAAATATGATAATGATTTTGTGTAGTTTTTTTGTTGTATTAGTTTCTCATATGAACAAGTATACCAAGTCTAGCATCCAATTTAGAGTATTATTATATATTAGGTCACTTTGAGGTAATTTTTTTACTTTTTTATTTGATCTGAAATTTCTTTTAATAATAGAAAGTGAAATGAAATGTATGTTATTATGTTGTTTTTTTAATAATCATTAACAATTATAGCTTATTAATGTGACCACATCGTCATGAATTGCTTAATTTTGCTTAATTTTATGTAATTTTACTATATGTATGTGTATATTATTATTTATTTGATAGATTATATAGTTACTAATTTTAGATAGATAATATTTTTAATTTATATAATCTTTAGTTGAAAAAAGATAAGCATTAGAAAAATAAGTTAGTTATTAAGTTACTAACTTTATTAATTTAATACAAAATATGAAAGGAGATGAATTTGGAGGTTTAAAAATATTGAAATATGATACATTGAGTTGGGTTTGAAATATAGATTAGTGGTGTGCATTGTTTTTGCAGGAGTATTTAAGCGAAAACTATGTTAAATTTTAGTTAAAATTTTAGTGATTAGTAATGGATAAAAGTTGGATAACAAAGAGTAGATTGTCAAAAGAGTATGAAGAAGGGGTTGCATATTTCCTAAGATATACCAAAGAAAATGGTGTATATCCTAATATGACTCCATATCCATATGTTAAGTGTAGTAACATTAATTATATGAGAGATGTAGACGTAAGTAGAGATTTATTTTTTAATGGAATAGATACATTTTATACGTGATGGATGTGGCATAGGGAACCCGCATGTGAAAAAAATTTCCCTAAAAGAAGAGCTCGAAAGAAATATGATTCGAAGGAATACGAAGATCATTCAGTAGATATGGTTAATGATGTTGAAGAGAACTTTGCTAATTGTTCGAATGAATTCATGAAATTAGTGGAGGATGCACAGAGAAATCTCTATCTTGGTTCAAAAATCACGACAGTGTCATTTTTGGTTAGAATTTACAATTTAAAAACTCGTAATGGGTGGAGCAATAGTGGATTTTCTCAATTGCTTTCATTATTAGGTGAGATATTCCTGAAAAATAATAACATACCTACTTCTATATATGAGGTGAAGAAAACATTATGCTCAATAGGCATGGAGTATGAAAAGATACGTGGTTGTCCAAATAATTGTATATTGTACCGTAAAGAGTTTACAGATGAAAGTAGTTGTCCTATGTGCAAATGTTTGAGATGGAAGGTTATGAGGCACTCTAACCAAGAGAAGAAAGGGGTCCTAGTGAAAGTGTTGTGGTATATTCCATCCATTCCTCGATTTAGATGGTTGTTTCAGAATGAAAAATATGCTAAAAGTTTAATATAGCATAATGAAGAAAGAATTAAAGATGGAAAACTTCGGCATCCGGCAGATTCTCTTGCTTGGAGAAAAATAGATGATATATGGCCAATAATAAAAGAAGATCCTAGAAATTTCAGACTTAATCTTTCAACTGATGGCATAAACCCTCATAGTTCAATGAGTAGCCATTATAGTTTTTAACCAGTTATACTTGTTATTTATAATCTTCTTCTCTAGTTGTGCATGAAGAGAAGATTTACAATACTCACCCTATTAATCTCGGGATCTAAATAGTATGGGAATGATACAGATGTAGCAATTTGTCTGGGTATTGTGTAAAGGGTTACAAAGCATACCCAATATATAGTGAGTATACATATGCAATAAGATTGAAGCATTATAATAAAGAAGTTTATATGGGAAATCGAAGATTCCTACCCTTTGATCATGCTTATCGCAAATATACAAAGCGTTTGAATGGAAAAAAGGAGATAGAAAATGCTCTTAGTCCATTAAGCGGTGAGGAAGTTTTTGAATAAGTTAGTCCGATAGTTAACAAATTTGGAAAAGTTATAAAAGAAAAGAGCCAAAGAAATAAGAAAGAAAAGGAGAAAATGACACAAGACACAGAGAAAAAAAGCAACAAAGAATGACTTTTGGAAAAAGAAATCTATTTTCTTTGAGTTAGAGTATTAGAAGCATAATGTTTTACGGTATAATTTTGATATCATGCACATTGAAAAGAATGTTTGTGATAATATTATTGAGATTTTGCTTAACATATCCAGAAAAATAAAAGATGGTATTGCCGTTCGTCTTGATCTTGTGGAAATGGGAATAAGAAAAGAATTAGCTCCTAAATTAGGCAAGAAGTGAACATTTTTATCGACAACTTATTTTAATTTAACAAAAGAAGAGAAGCATCAAATATGGGAGACTTTAGCCAATATAAAAATTCCAAATAGTTATCCTTAAACATTTGCAACTTAATATCTGTGAAAGATTTAAGACTAATTGGGTTGAAGTCATATATTTATGTAATTAATCCGTTAGTAATATAACATTTGATTTCTTTTAGTGTATTCCAAATATATAATACGAACAAGCAAAATAGGAGACAACGACCAAGGTAGTGTGTAATTAAGATATGATCTATAACAATTATAATATGAACTTATTAAGGTATACAATGGATGATTATATATTTTAACTATATATAGTTCTCATTATAATCATAGTATCTATCTTAACCTAATTACGTAGAGTGTAGTTTTTATTCTTGCGCATGATGTAAGACTTGGTGACTAATAATAGTCCAATAGATTATATTGGATCAAATGTAAGTATCTTGATACTTTACTTTGTTTGTCTAAAAGTATTTAAGTTCACACATGTCCTTGTCATTTTTAATTACTAAATTTGATTTATGTTTATAAACTTATAGTGTCGTAGTCAAGAAATTTATTCAGTAGACGACATCAATAAAATGCGTGAAAAATGGGCTGTAACCACAACCAATTATTTATGATTGATTTCAATTGGTTAGACGATGTTCTTGGACTTAGTTATTGATATAATTCGTTGGAATTATATTGTAAGTTTTAGTGATATGCTCAAGTATTAGGTTATATATTTAATTCGTTGACTTTATGTATATTTTATAGATTAGTCTAACTTTGAATTAAGTTAATTAACTTGCAAATGGTAGTGGTACACATATTGTATTGTATTTGTTTATGTAATAGAACTTTAGTTGTATACATTTATTTGTGAATTTATCTGGGTTTAGATATTGTAGAAGTCGAATGAGTTTGTTTATGTGTAGGTTTTTATTATGTGGAACTTTGTAAATTACCCAAGAGAACGGAAAAAAAATTCTCTAGAATAGGCCTTTAACAGCGGTTCACATAGAGCCGCCATTAAAAGGTAACAAATAATCTTTCATGGTGGTTATAACTGTCGTAAAATTGATTAATTACAACGGCTTTACAAGAATCGCCGTAATTGATTACCATTCAAAAAGATATCAACGGTGGTTATAATTGCCGTTACACGTCTTCAATTATGGCAGTTTCCATAGAACTACCATAATTGAACTATCTTTCACGGCAGTTGCAATCGTCGTTAAAGGTATCATTTTTTAACGGCGTTTGCATTAATGACAGTTGATTATTAATTATGACGGTTTTTAACTACGGTGAATGTCTTTTTTTCTAGTAGTTGTTTTTTTTTTGTAAAAAATAAAGAGAAAAAATCATCAAATAATGAGTATTTATTTTAATTATTTTTTTTAAACTATTCAAGTTATGGTAGTTATTAGATCATTCATTGATCTAATGACTAAAAAAAAATTACCACACCTAATAACCAATATATATATATATATATATATATGAATAAATGAGTTACCACATTTATTAAGATTGAAAACCAATATATATATATATATATATATATATATATATATTTATTTATATATTTGAATAAATGACAGTCACTCATGTCTATACAACGATGAAATATCTAATCTACGTATCAACTACAGTATACCAAAATTACAATAACCAAATTCATGAGCCAATTCTACTCAGAAGTGAAAACAAAAATATGGTGCAAATTCGTTTAATCTATCGGTAATTTTCTTCTTCTCTTTTCTATTTTATTTTCTTAATTGAGAAGGTTGAACGAAGTTTGTTGTAAGTTGTTTAAAAAAACAACGAATTATTTACAACGATGCCAACTCATCCACCAAGAAAAGTAACAAAAAAGAAAAAAACCCAACTACGTATTAACACAATCACAACAATATATTACTGCAACTTCACCCACGTATCGGGGCTAGGTATCCCAGAATGCACCACAAACAGCATAAAATATTTCGGCGGCGCAATCTCAGCCGTTGACAGCCCCAACACTGTCGTGTTATAACCATACACTGTAACACGAGAGACGGTCGTCAACTTCATCACCACCATTCTCTGGTTCATTCCGAAAGAGTGCGTAGAAAACGACGGCGCTATGATCCTAAACAACAACGAATCAGGTGTCTTATACTCAGCCACCGTGAAAATCACCGAGAACAACTGCGCGTATTCTAGGACCTTACTCGCCGCCACCATAATTGTAAAAACTCGGAATTTTTGAGGGTAATTTGGACATTTTACCAATTTTTTGGATAAAATATTGTGGGGACTAATTTGCAAAAGTTTTGTTTAGATGGACTAAATTACAAATTTTGGGGGACTAGATTGATAGAGATTTGAAATTTTGGGGACTTATGTGTAATTTTTAAAAAATTGCACAGCCCAATAAAGAGGGGCCACGTGCACATCTTTTTCTCCTCTCTCTCTTCTCTCTCCTCCCTCCCCCGAAACCCCTCTCTCCCTCCCTTGTCTCTCTCTCTCTCGGCCGATCTCCCGCAGAGCCGCCGCCAGCCACCGTCCGCCCACGCCACCGGTCGGCATCGACTCCCCGTGCTGCGCCGAAGCTCCGCCGCCCGTCCTCGCTGCTCGCCGCCGCCTGGTTCGCTGGAAATTGCAGTTCGCCTGATTGCAGTTCGCCTCTTGGTAATGCTAGGAGTTTGTTGTCATAGTCTTTGGACTATTTGGATTTTTGTGTTAGCATTGAACCAAGATTACTGCTTTCAAATTTGTCTGTAAACTTATGCATGCCATTCTGGTATTGGACATCTGTTGTGAATGATGATGATGCGGGGTTTGATTTTTTTTAATTAATTTTATGTTTTCAAGTAATTGTTCAATATATGTTTGGTGGTGTATACGAATTGTGGGAGTGGTTCACGGGATGGAATTCCGAACATTTTATTTAAATGGACTGTTTTTATAAAAACTAGAACTTTTGACACTTTTCAAATAAATTAAGGAATTTCCCACCTTTGTGAAATTCCCCTTCTGCCACTAGCCTGGGTTTTGGGTCGTGACAATAATTCTTGGCCGTATCAGCCTGTACTCCACCGACAAGTACGGTGGCGAAAACGACTCTAGGCTTAGCTCTGTCGGAAACTTGACACGTGTGAAGTTATAGTACACATGCGGGTTGCTGCCGCCAACCGGAACCTGGCCGTCCGGTAGTAGAACTGCCATCGAGTGGCATAATCTCAGTGTTGGTAAAGGCTCCATGGTCCAAAACCGGTTGTTACGCTCGTCTGTCGGGCGGTAAATGACCGGCGTCGTCACTGGATCATCACTGGCCTCCCACCCGGCCGTTCTTTTTTCGGCGCCAATGATTATGATGATGTCACCACTGGGTAGAATTACCATATCGCCCATAACTCGGGATATAGGCATGTACTCTACTTCCCAACTAGGGTTTCGATCACTCACCTTTAGTCTCCCACAGCTGCTGACTGCTTCCCCAAAGGTTCCTTCCAGGGCTTGCCGATGCGAGCGCCTCGGCGCCCCACTGCAGATCATGACTTTGACTTCTATATCGGGTTTGTTCTGGTCCAATGGAAGCAAAACCGACGAGCCTGAGCTCGGGTAGTTGCGAGGCTCACTGTTCGAAATTGAAGGAAACTCCTTAATCACACTATTTTGATTGTAATTGAATAATATCGATCGTGAGTTAGCGAAAATAAACAAGTTTCCATCCGATAGTAAGTGTACGAAGGGGTACAAATTATTTTCATCAAAGTCCGAAGTTTCTCTAAGAAAATTAAGCTGGAAAAGAAAGGATCTTTCTGGTTTAATTTTTGGGAAAAACTCAAAATTAAATTGTCGCCTCCATCCAATTATAATAATATCACCATTCGGTAAGATTTGGTTGGTAGCATACCATCGTCGTTCAGCTAAGTAGTTTGGAGTTTCAATCCAATCACAGATGTCGTTTATACAAGGAGTGAAGGCGCGAATGACATGATCGCCATCGTTGTAACCGCCGGTCTGAACGAGGGTTCCATTTGGGAGAAAAGCTCCCGAAGAGAACCATAAATCAGTTTGCACCATAAGGGGCTGGAATGAGTTGGATGCAACGTCGTAGAAGACAGAGTGGGCGGTACAGTCGACTTGCAGGGCAGTATCAGCAGGGTCAAACCAGCATCGGCCACCGCCGAGGGAGATGTTTGATGGGCTGAAATCAGTCCGGTCGAACATAACAACCATGTTGTTACGTAAGAGTTGCATGTGCATGGCAGTTATGCCGATGCTTTCTTGCAAGAGATGCCATGTTCCTTTGGTGCCGAAGAATGGGGTTAGGGGTTGGGATGAAACTAAAGGATGGTTATTAAAAAAGTTTAAGGATAGATTAATTAGGAAGAGAATGAAAATGGTTCTCATTTTTTGTTTTTCCGTTTTTTGGTGAGGAAAAAGCTGAGTAGTTTTGGAGGGCAATAGTTGAACTTTGTTAGTGTTGTGAGCTATATGTTGAGATAACTCACCAAATTTCTAGATATATTCCGCAACAGACATCTCTCCTTGTTTCAGATTGGTAAACTCTACCCCTTTACTGGCTTTTATGGCATCAGTTAATATGAACCCCGCTAACAATCGTGATAAAGCCCAACACCAACTAAGGAATTCGAACCCAAGATCACACCAACTAAGGAATTCAAACCCAAGATCACTAAGTTGTAAGAATACCGAGTCTTGACCATTATCTAGCAAGACAAGAAGCAAGAACTATGATAGATTAAAGATGTCACACTAAGAATCCTTAAGAACCACTCAAGAATCAATGGGAGAAGTTTGGTTATTTTGAATACCACATGAGTTAACTTGATAAGTTCAAGAATCTTCTCAAGAATAAAGAAAATACGAATAACTCGTAATATTATTAATCACTATTCTTTGGAAAAAATACAAGGCTCTCTCCTTTATATAAGAGTCGAATTTAACCCTAATTTAAAGTAAACTAATGTTATTTTGACATGTGGCAACTCTCTCCTCAACTAAATCCGAAAATAACTAAATCTGAATTAAAGAAGTTTCCTAAAAGTACAAAATACCTAGAAAAAAATGTGTAGACTTCAATTGGACTCTTCTAAAACCTTAATCATAGTGACTAGGCTCTCTTGGAACTGATTTGGGCTTATATCGAGCTTCCATGCATTAGCTATCTCTCCAATATATTGAATTAGCCCATTTAACACCTCTTTGAATCTCTTGACTCTAAGTCTTGTGATCGGCTCATTTGGCAAGCTTATGGATCATGTGATTAGTGACTTTGAGTTCCTCTAAGCCCGCGTGAATGCTCCTCCTTTTGCATGTGCGGTTGAGCAACTTCATTTGCTTCATTCTCCCTCACTTGAAAAGGATTTGTCCTCAAATCATTACCTACTTCAAAATGAGATAAATCAACAACGTTAAAACTAGCACCAAATCAACAACGTTAAAACTAGCACTAACACTGTACTCACATGGTAATTCTAGTTTATAGGTATTATTATTGATGCGTTCCACTACTCGAAATGGTCTATCTCCTAGAGGAAAAAGTTTTGAATGTCGTTACTCCGGAAAATAATCCTTTCGCAAGTGCATCCAAACCCAATCTCCTAGTTCAAATATTACTTTTTTGCATCCCTTGTTAGCTTGATGGACATATTATTCAGTGCTTCTTTCAATGTTCAGCCGTGCCTTTTCATGAATCTATTTCACCAATTCAACTTTCTTTTTGCCATCTAAGTTTACACATTCACTCAACGATAAATGGATTAAATCCAAAGGTGACAATGAATTAAATCTGTAAACAATTTTAAATGGTAAAAAATTAGTTGCAGAATGTACACTCCTATTGTAAGCAAGTTCAACATATGGCAAACAATCTTCCTATATTTTCAAGTTCTTTTTAATGACAGCATACAACAAAGAAGAAAATTCCTATTCGCTACTTCAGTTTGACCATCAGTTTGTGGATGACAAGTAGTAGAAAATAATAATTTGGTTCCTAACTTTCCTCACAAAGTCTTACAAAAGTAACTTAAGACATCTCTATCAGAAACAATGGTCCTAGATATGCCATGCAATCTAACAATTTCTTTAAAGAATAAATCTGCAATATATGATGCATCATCGGTTTTATGATATGCAATAAAGTGTGCTATCTTAGAAAACCTATCTACTACCACAAAGATTGAATCTCTCCCCCTCTTAGTCTTAGGTAATCCTAAAACAAAATCCATGGAAATATCAGTCCAAGGTTCACTAGGTATAGGTAGAAGAGTGTACAAACTATGGAGTTTCAACTTAGACTTAGCTTGTTTACAAGTGAAACATTTTTCACATATTCTTTCAACATCACGTTTCATATGAGGTCAAAAGAAATATTCATACAAAACACATAAAGTCTTAGCTATATCAAAATAATCAATCAAACCACTACCATGAGCTTCTCTCACAAGTAATTCATGCAAAGAATACATAGGCACACACATTTTATTCTCTCGAAACAAAAATCCATCATGTCTATAGAACTTACCAAACGCTAATTTTTCACATGCATTTAATATATTACTAAAATCAGAATCTTGTGCATATAAATTCTTAATGTATTTAAAGCTAAGTAATTTTGTATCTAAAGTAGAAAATAAGGTATACCTTCGGGATAATGCATTAGCGACAATATTTTCCTTACCTTGCTTGTATTTGATCATATAAGGAATGTTTCAATGAATTCCACCCACTTTGCATGGCGTTTGTTCAATTTTTGTTATCCCTTTAAATTATTCAAGCATTCATGATCAGTGTGAATCACAAATTTCTTTGGCCATAGATAATGCTGCAAATTTTTCAAAGATCTCACCAAAGCATACATCTCCTTATCATAAGTGGGATAGTTTGGAGCTGCCCTACTCAATTTTTCACTGAAGTATACAACTGGATAGTCTTCTTGCATCAAGATAGCTCCAATACCTATTCTTAAAGCATCACCCTCAATTTCAAAAGTTTTAGCAAAGTTAGGTAAAACATGTAATGGTGCATTAGTTAACTTTTCTTTGATCAAATTAAGTGCCTTTTCTTATTCCTTCCCTCACTTAAACGATACATTCTTCTTAATGACTTCAGTAAGAGGGGTGGTCATGCTACTAAAATCACGCACAAACCTTCTATAGAAACTAGCTAGACTGTGGAAACTCTTTGCTTGGCTGATTGTTGTAGGCGTTGGCCACTCTTGGATTGCTTTTACCTTTTCCTCGTCTATCCCAATTCCATTAGCACTAACATCAAAGCCAAGAAACACAAGCTTATTCATGCAAAATGTGCATTTCTTGAGATTAGCAAACAACCTTTCTTTCCTTAACATATCTAAAATAGATTTTAACTACATTATATATTCTTTCAAGTTTTTGTTATAAATTAAGATATCATCAAAATATACAACCACAAATCTACCAATAAATGCACGGAAAACATGGCTCATTAAATGTATCAAATGTATAAAAGTACTTGGAGCATTAGTAAAACCAAAAGGTATCATTAACCACTCATACAAACCATATCTAGTTTTAAGATAGTTTCCCATTCATCACCTTCTCTCATTCTAATATGATGATATCCACTCTTAAGATCAATTTTTGTAAAAATATAAGAATCATGTAATTCATCTAGCATATCATCTAATCTAGGAATGGGATGGCGATACTTTACCATTATATTGTTAATAGCTCAGCAATCAACACATGTCCTCTACGTCCCATCCTTCTTAGGAATTGATAGCACCGAAACTGCACAAGGGGTCATGCTTTTATACACATACCACTTCTCCAATAATTCATCTACTTGTCTCTGAATTTCCTTTGTCTCCTCGGGATTGCTTCTATAGGCAGGGCAGATTGGAATTGATGCACCGGGTATGAAGTCAATCTAATGTGAAATCCCACGAATTAGAGGTAAACCATGAGGGATCTCTTTAGTAAATACATCTTCAAACTCCTACAAAAGAGAAATAATTTTGCTCGACAAAGAACTAGTGAGATCATCAGTATATGAAAAGGCTTCCTTGTACATAAGTACTATAAGGGGCTATTGTAAAACTAAAGCTCTCTTGATCTCGCTTTGTTTTGCAATGAAATTGTATTTTTCCTCTCTTATACACAATAAGGTTGCATTACTCACTTTTTCTTTTTTACCCTCACTCATGGTTTTGCTTTTCTATTTTTCTCTCATCTCTTTTTCTTTTCTCTCATCTCTTTTTCTTTTCTCTCAGTTTTAGCCTCTTTCTCTTTCTCTTTTCTCTTTTCGCTTGCTTTGTGCATGTTTAGTTGGTCTTTAAGAATTTGTTTTGGAGTTAATGGCACAAGTGATATTGGCTGGTTTATAATGGTAAAAGAGTACCTATTGGTGAAACCATTATGTGTGACTCACCAATCGTATTGCCATGGTCTTCCTAATAAAATATGATACACATACATAGGTACCACACTGCAAAGCACTTCATCTTCATACTTGTCAATAGAAAATACCACCAATACTTATTTTATCACCTTGACTTCTCTGTAATCATTCAGCCATTAAAACTGATACGATTATGGATGCTTTATGGTAGGTAATACTAATTTCTCCACTAATTAAGTACTAGTCATGTTGGTGCAACTCTCTTCATTAATTATGACGGTGCAAACTTTGTTATTCACAAAACATTGAGTATGAAACAAGTCCTCCTACTGGTTGTTGTTTTCTTCCTTAACTTGCTTGCTAAGAGCTCACCTCATCACTAATGATTCTCTGTCTACAACACACTATCCTTCATAATCATCTTCAAGTAGTGGCATGCCATCATCTTCATCTTCTTGTTCATCGTTTATCTCAATCTCCCCTTGAGCATTGATCACCATCACCCTTTTGTTTGGACATTGGCTAGTAATATAACCTTTGCCTTTACATTTAAAACACTCAATGTCACGATTTCTAGAAGTGGTAGATTCAGTGTTACCATGTTTTGGTATCGCAACTTGTTTTTCATCCTTAGAAGACTTGGAATTAGGCTTAGCTGATGGAAATTCATCTCGTTTAGGGACTAATCTCCCTGAGTTTGTAGGAGCTGAGCTTGGCCTTTTCCTAGGAAAGTTCCTCCGTTTCAATTGTTGCTTTACTTTGATAACTTGATGCACCATATTCGTCAGCTCTACATAATGTTGCATCTTTACCACATCGGCTATCTCTTTATTTAGACCGTATAAGAATCTAGGCATGGTAGCTTCTCTATCCTCCTCTATCTTTGCTCGAATCATAGTAACTTTCATCTCCTTATAGTAGTCATCTATACTCTTGGATCCTTGAGTTAGACACTTTAACTTGTTTTATAGCTCCTGATAGTAGTAGCTTAGAATGAAATGTCTTTTTATGATTATTTTCATTTCATCTCACGTCTCAACATAGTGTTCTAGATTTCTCCTTCTTTCCTTCAACAATTGATCCCACTAAACGAAAGCATAATCAGTGAATTAAATTGCAGCAAGTTTTACCTTTTTAATCTCAGAATAGTTGTAGCAATCAAAGATGATCTCCATTTTCTTCTCACACTCTAGATAAGCTTCAGGAATATTTCTACCTTGGAAGGATGGAATCTTCACTTTAATGCCTCCCAAGTCATTATCTCATCTAGGTCTACCTATCCTAGCTTCTTTATTCATATAACCACGCTTGAACCTGCTCCTATTTATTGTTAGTTTATCCACCTCTTCCCATTCCTCTACATCTTCATCATCACCCCATTGCTCCTCTAGTTGTACTCACTTAAGTGGTTACCTAAAGGGAGTATTTTGAGGCTATCCCGTGGCTATTTCTCATTCTAACCTTTCAATCCTCTCATTAATTGGTTCTAATTCAGCTCTCATCATTTTCCTCATCTCCCCCAACAATACCTGTAATTGTAAGTCTGGAATAGTTAGTTGTACCTTTTTGGTTGTGTTACCTTTTTGATCGTATGACATATTGAAATCTACAAAGCCACGGTTAGGACCTCACAAGCACTTTTTTCTCATGTGTTTCACTCAGAAAGATTCACTCACTCTCGTGTTTGGCACTCAATGGCTTTTACCCTCTTATATTCTCACCACTCTTACTTTTTTCCACTCGTTATGTTTTCTTTCTATTCTTAATCAGATTCAAAAATACTCTAGAAGCAATTCAATATGATAAGTAACCATATCAAATCACAAGACTCATAAATAATTCTCAAGAAACTGATGCAAAAAATATGAGTAACAAGAATTCTTTGGTTTCAGTAATACTCCAAAATTCACACAATTTCTCCCAAATTTTGTTGATTTGCCACACTCAAGCATGGGATTTTGTCAGAAAGGAGTTTAGGAAGTACGAAACAAGATTGACACAAAAATTTTTGTTTTTTTTTTTCAGGATTTTTCCTTTTTCTACCAAAAATTAAAAATGAACACTTTGAATCAGACTAGAATATTGAGAACACAAAACTCAAATATGACTTAATCAAGATAGGATTTGGCCTCCCTAGTATAACCTCAATAACTTGGACCCTAAGCAAAAGTAAAAAAACCCTAGTTGGATTAGATTAGGAAACCAAATAATTCTAGTGTCCCTAAAGCAATAATTTCAGCCAAGAATAAAGAGTTTGATTAGATTAGGAATAGATTAGGAAACCTGGTATCCTTAATTCTCGAAATTTCGGCCAAGAACAAAGAGTTTGATCAGATTGGGAAACCTGGTATCCTTAATTCTCAAAATTTCGATCAAAAACCCTTGTTGATCAAATTAAGAAACTAAATATGACCATTATATCTAAAGAAAGAAATTCAGCTAGTCATTATTTTTTTGTGATCCTAATTCAAGAATCAAAGGAACAGTAAAGAAAGTAAATGATAATTAAAACTTGCCTTAAAACCTAAGCTTTGGTACCAAATGATATGAATCTCGTCAACAATCGTGACAAAGCCCAGTACCAACTAAGAAATTCGAACCCAAGATCACCAAGTCGTAAGAATATTGAGTCTTGACCTATTACCCAGTAAGATAAGAACCAAGAACTACGATAGATTAAAGATGCCACACCAAGAATCCTCAAGAATCACTCAAGAATCAATGTGATAAGTTCGGTTATTTTGAACGCCACAAGAGTTAACTTCGTAAGTTCAAGAATCTTCTTAAGAATGAAGAAAACCCGAATAACTCATAATATTATTGATCACTATCCTCTGAAAAATATTCAAGATTCTCCCCTTTATATAGGATTCAAATTTAACCCTTATTTAAGGCAAACTAATGTTATTTTCACATATAGCAACCCTCTCCTCAATTAAATCCGAAAATAACTAAATCTGAATTAAAGAAGTTTCCTAAAAGTACAAAAGGCTTAGAAAAAAATGTGTAGACTTCAATTAGACTCTTCTAGAACCTTAATCATAGTGACTAGACTCCTTTAGGATATGATTTGGGTTTATATCAGGCCTCCATATACTAGCCATCTTTGTAATATGTTAAATTAGCTTATTTAACACCTCTTTGAATCTCTTGGCTCTAAGTCTTATGATCAGCCTCTTTGGTAAGCTTAATAAGTCATGTGATTGCTTCTTTTGAGTTCCTCTAAGCCCCCATGAATGCTCATCCTCTTGTGCATGTATTAAGCAGCTTTAATGGCATCATCAGTAAAATACTTTCTATAGAACAACTCCCTAAACTGCTCTTAAGTCATAGTAGTTACATCGTGAATAGTGCTTATAGTATTCCACTAGTATTCAGCATGATGTCTCAACATAAAACTAGCACAAGGAACCTTATCAGTATCAAAAAACTTGGCATAAGCCAGTATATGCTTGGTGGTCCTAATCTACTGCTCAACCAGTATTGGATCAACACTACCATCAAAGATTGGAGGCTAAAGTTTTCTAAATCTTTCGCTAGTACTTTCACTATATCCAGTCTCTCTTGAGGTGGTAGTAATGGAGGGTTAGATTGATTTCCTTATCTAATACACTGCTCCAATATGTTTTGTATCAAAGATGCTAGTTGTTCAACTTGATTACGACATGTGAAGAAAATGCACCCTTACTGATATTGTTTTGACTCCGACTAGTCACTATACTGCTATCTTGATATCTAGAATCTATACCTCCAATTATAGATAATCATAATCATCACCATAATATAATGGTAATTAAGAAAAACTATAACAGATATTAAAATATATATCAAACACTTACAGAGGAGTGAGACATTCTTTCTTACCTGACGTGTGTATATGAACGGTATTCAGAATCATTTTAAGACACAAGCTCTGATACCAACTGTAATATCTTCCAATTTCACATACGCACGTATGAGGTATTTGTATAAATATTTTATGAAATCGAAAGATGTTACTAGACTAAGATGAATAAAATAGTGGAAAATTAAAACCTTTTAAACTTTCTAGAAACAATAGAAAAATTCTACCAATAATTATACATATAGTTTAACATATATACATATATACATATATAGTAGACCTCTCATATAGTCATTTATAATATATAGAGACAAAACAAATTCAAAATTCTCTCTTAAAAAACTACAACATCAAAATGCTCATATACACAAACTATGGACGGAGAAGAGAAGAAATACGAATGGATGGAGAAGTGTGAAGAAAGCTTCAAAGAGTTGAAGAATAGGCTTACCAGTACACCTATACTTACCATCCTATCAAACGAAGGACCGTTTGACATTTATAGTGATGCATAGAAGCTGGGACTAGGAGCAGTATTAATGCAAAATGGAAAGATCATGGTATATGGTTCTTAACAACTAAAGGAACACGAGAAAAACTACCCAACTCATGATCTAGAACTTACTGCTGTAGTATTTGCTCTCAATCTTTGGTGACATTACTTATACGGGGCTCAATGTCGAATCTACATCGACCATAAAAGCCTGAAGTACATTTTCACTCAAAAACAGTTGAACATGAGGTAGCATAGATGGCTTGAGTTAGTGAAGGATTATGATTGTGAAATCTTATACCACCCAGGTAAGGCAAATAGGGTTGCAGATGCGTTAAGCAGAAAAATGATTTCAACTCTGATGTCAATAAAAGCCTTACCTAAGCCCTTACAAGAAGATATAAATGACGTCAGTTTGGAGTTAATAGGTAAATTGTCTATATTAACTCTTAAACCAAATATTTTTGAAAACATGAAGGAAACCCAAGAGCTCAATCGTGTCTTAGTACGAATTAAGGAAGACATTGTAGAAGGAAAATTAATCGAGTTCAGTCTTTCTTCTGACGGAATTCTCAAACTTAATGATAGATTTTGCGTACTCAATGATGCCAAAATGAAGAATTAGATCCTTTTTGAGGCACACGAGTCCCCTTATTCTATCCATCCTGGTGCGACAAAGATGTATAAGGATCTAAAGGAACACTTTTTGTAGAATGGAATCAAAACCGATGTTGCTAAGAACATACAAAGGTGCTTGACATGTCATAAGTCAAAGCTGAATATAAGTGGCCTCCTAGAGAATTGCAACCAATTGAAATTCGAGAGTGAAAAATGGGAGAAAATTGCTATGGATTTTGTGGTTGGATTACCAAGATGCCAGAAAGGTAAGATATAATATAGGTGATTATAGATCGACTAACTAAATCAGCATACTTTCTACTGATGAAAATCACTTACTCATTGGAAAAGTAAGTTCAATTATACGTGGCTGAGATAGTCAGGCTACATAGACTACCACAAAATATCATTTCTGATCGCGACAGTCAATTTACCTCCACGTTTTGGAGAAAAGTCCAACAAGCCTTAGGTATAAAGCTAAATTATAGCACAATTTTCTATCCTCAAACTGATGGGCAGTCAGAACGAACCATCCAAACTTTAGATGCTTAGGGTATGTGTCATGGACTTTAAAGGAGTATGGAATAAGAAGCTTCTATTGATAGAGTTCTCTTACAATAATAGCTATCAGGCCTCTATCAAGGCAGCACCTTATGAAGCACTTTATGGAAGAAGATGTAGATCTCCAATCTATTTATTTGAACCTAGGAAGAAACATTTAGAAATCACTGATTTCATGAACGAAACCACTGAAGCTATACAAAAAATCAGGAAAAGGATGGAAACTGCTCAGAGTAGATAGGAAAGCTATGCAGACAAGCAGAGAAGTCCATTAGAATTCCAAGTAAGAGACGTAGTTTTTCTCAAAATAGCACCAATAAAGGGAGTAATGTGGTTTGGAAAGAGAGGAAAGTTGAGTCCAAGATACATCGGACCATTCAAAATTTTATAACATACTGGCAAAGTAGCCTATAAGTTAGCTTTACTGCCTAAATTAGCATCAGTATATAACGTGTTCCACGTGTCCATACTGAAGAAATACATCTCAGGCCCGTCATATATTTTGAAGCATGAACCTGTTGAAGTTCACAATGACTTGACATACAAGGAGAAACCAATGAAGATTTTGGCTCGTGAAGAAAAGACTCTTAGAAACAAGACCATACCTTTAGTTAAGGTATTGTGGCAAAACCACAAGATCGAAAAGACTACTTGGGAACAAGAAGAAGAGATGAAGGAAAAGTACCCAGAATTATTTTAATTTTAGAGGACAAAAATTTTATAAGTCGGGGAGATTGTAATCCCCTAAGAATCCCTAGATTTCCAATCTTAGTAGAATTATTATTAACAAACTTAGTATCAAATTTCAATAAGTTAACGTTCGCAAATACTTCAAATTATGTGTGTAGCATTATTTTAATGTTAAATTTTATTACGTGAGAAAATCATATTTATTCCATGTTTTAACTTAGAAATTATAAGTTAGTTTTCCTTAATAATAAATTGATTCTATTAAGATTATATTATGTACATTAATATAACCTAATTAAGAATATGACATGTTTATGTCACATTAAAAATTGTTACATTTTATAACCTAAAGTTAATGGTTACACCAAAATAGTACCATGCCATAAGTATATAAAGAATTAAGTAGAAAAAACAATCTAAGAGTAGAAAATAATTATTAGAAAAAGATGAAGAGTAGTGAAGTTTTATCTTAGAAAGGTAATAACTTTAAATTAATGGAATAGAAAAGAAAATGGATAATGTTAGTGGGTAATTCTAAAAAAGGAAAATATAGACAAAACTAATTGATAGCTTTTGCGTCTAAAATAATTCAAAAAGTAGGAAAAAGGAAGATAATAATGGAAATATTCTTTAGAAATTAGTGGCCATAATTCAAAGTGGAAGATATAGACAAAACTAATTAGTAGTTTTTGTCTCCAAACTAATTCAAAAGGTATGAAAAATATTAATATAGTAGAGATTTTCTTTGGGAGCTAGTAGTATTGGATTCCAAATAATTGAAAAAGAAGAAAAATTACAGACAAAAATAGTGGATGAGTAAAAAATAAAGTAAAAGATAAGGTAATGGAGTAGGAAAAGAAGATATATTGACAAATTGGTAATAATGGTGCCTGGATTATTTGATAGAATGTGAAAGTGTGTATTATTGGATACCTCCTATGGATAGTCTATAAATAGATCCTTCATTTGGCAATGCAAATCCATACTTAACCTTCCAGTTGCTTAGCCAAAACTACCTTCATTTTTCCAATAATCCTTTCTTTAAAAAAAAAAAAAAACTCTTTCTACCTCACTTTTTTCCAAATCTATAAGAGATATAATATTTTACCTGTCGACTCTAAGAATTAAGAATTATAATCAAAAGAAGAGAGCACCTAGTTTTGTGGTGGAAATGTAAGAAAGAATATTCAAGCTTAGAAGGCAAATATTCCCTCACCTTGCTTGTTATATATTTAAATAGATTCTATAAAAGAATAAATGGGCAATAACATATTTGATCTACTTTAGATGTTATATAATTTAGATTACGTTTAGACTTATTTTGTTGATTTCTTAAGGCTCTAAATATGAATACTTCATAATAATAATAGTAAAATCAAAATAACTAAACACAAAAGTGGAAGACTTTTGAGTGTAAGACCCTCAAATAAAATATTCATAAAAGTGAACCAAGCTTAATGATCTAGACTTAGTTCCTTAAGAAAAGATTTTTACCCATTAAAAATGCTTTCAAAAAATTAAAGATGTTTGCTTAAAAGTTGAAAGGACTAAAATGCCAAAACTTTGAGTATTTGGGTCAAAAGTGTAATTTTGACAAAATATAGGTCAAATATATGAGAAAGATATTTCAGGTAGTTTTAAGACTATATTAAATTGTAAAAGTAAATAAAGAAAGAATCTTTAAGAAAATGATAAGCTATAACTCAATATTTACCATTAGAGGACATAAATATTAGAAATCTTAAGATTATGGGTAAAAAGATAGATTATAAAACTTGATGTTTTCTACATTTGTAATCTAATTTCTTAAATATAGAGTGTATATTTTATTGATTCTATTATTTATTACACTCATTTAGTAGCTATTAGTGATGACACATAAGTATAAAAGTGGTTTTAAACTTTGTTTAAACCAAAACAGAGTTCAAGTGTGCTTATGTCATTCTAAGTGATCTTCTTTGATGTGTATATGTGGGAATTGATTTGTCAATTTTTATTGCAGGTCTAAACCAAGATTTAAGAGATGTGGGAATATCCTAAAAATAGGAAAGGTACTGTCCAAAACCAAATGGTACCATTTAGAATCAAATGGACTAGTTTTTACGAAAGTATGTGCCATTTTGGATCATTTTTGTACTAAAGAACTAGCATTCATGTTTTGATGATTTTAATCAGTTTTCAATGCTAGTTATTGGCTACTATATACCTCATCTTACTTGTATGTTTTCGGTTCATATTGTGATTAAGTTTCTTGATTTTGTGAAAGTTATAATTTCAGTCTTGTGGTCATTTTTTTTAAGCATTTTACATTGTAGTGATCATTCTAATAATAAAATTGATATCAGGTCTTCTGCATACCTTGCCACAGAGGATACTGATCCTTTTCACTATCTTTTCTATTAGACATAAGGTAAGTAAAGATTTATTTTAACTCCATCATAAGAACATTAGTAGATATAAGATGTTTTCCTACATACTTATGTATAATATATCAATTATATATTATTTATGTAGTTATTGTTCAATTCATAAAAGACATAAGTATGACATGATCATTTAAGCATGATTTTTAAAAGAGTGAAGTTTTCCATGCATTGGATTTAAAGTAGTACCATTGTACTGAATTTTACGAGATATATTTTAAGTACATTATTTAGTCTATCTACTTTAGGTAGGTATAATTTGCACAGACATCCTTCCCGCATAGGTGGGCATGGCTTACCGACTGCTAGGTCTGAGCATTGTACTATGAGATTTATTAGGTGCATTACCTAGTCAGTCTGTGTTGAATAGTTATGGTTCGTATTGACCATGTGTTTCCTTCCTACATAGGTAAGTATAGCCTACTGACTACCGCGACTTTGTAGTGTATTCAAGGGCCCTATAAAGAAACGTTTTCTAAGAAAAGTGCATTAAAATAAAAGTTATAAAAGAAAGAGTACAATGGGAGTTTCAGTGAAATTTATGCATAAAACATGTTGCTCATTTAGTTCTTGTAATGTAGGTAAGGAGATATATGATGTATAGAGTTGTTGGTTAGCTAGTATGCTTTCTTGTCACTATGATCATACAGATGTAGATGAGCTTGACTTGTGGGAAGATATGATGCAGGTGAGGAGATATTTTCTTTGTATTTCGATATTTTGATGTGTTATAAATATTACTGTTGATGGCAAGATAAACTGATAAGAACTTTTTAGTTGTACATTTTGTAAGAGCACCTTTAGAAAGTAATGCCCTTCAGTTTCTTTAGTTTTAAAGTTTGAAATGTTGAAATTGGCCCATTTTTTTAAACAAAATTAAAGGTATAGTTTATAAAAGAATAGTACTTCCTATTTTGACCTATATAGTGATATAGTTAAGATAAGGAACGTTTTATTTATAGACCTCACAACTGCATTCTTAGCACTTTTAGGATGCAATCAGTTCTAGAACTTACCCTCGAGTTTGGTGACTTTTAGAGATAGGTTAGAAATATTGTGAATCTTGGAAATTGAGGTTATTTGTGAAAAGTAGAGTTGTATCTTAGAAAGTACAAGGGTAGTAAGTAGTTTTTTTTAATGTAATTAGCATATGATTTTATTGTTTTGAAATTTATTTATAACTTACATGATAATAAGTATTTGAGAGGTTATGTTGATTATTTTAATTAAATAGGCAAAAAAAAATGAGATAAATAAATTTTTATCTTTTCTAGTAGCTTTCCTTATCAAAAATTAAAGTTTTTTTTTATTGTTTCTACTAAACTCATATTTAGCAAATGTTTAATGAGAAAAGTGAAATTGATTCTAAATTGTTATAATATATGGATACGTTTTGAATCTCTTTTCAGTGACTATATAATGTAGACCTAATCTACATAGGTTATATGTGGACAATATATACTGAATATATACCTAGCTATAGGGGTTAAATATAGCAGATTCGGATCCGGGTACAGGGTTTAATTATGGCAGATTTGGACTTGGTTACAAGGGTTATTTGTGGACCTAGTTATAGGGATAAAGTATGGCTATAGTCACCAAAAACTACTGAGAGATATAATTGAAATTATTATTAACTAAATGAGATTCAAAGATTGATTTTGAAACTTATTACTTGATTTTGTTAAATTGTTTACCATACAACTTGATTTGATTATTTTCAAAATTACTGATTTCTGAAACCAATTTGTTCTGAAAAATATTTGTTAATGATTTTTTGTTATATATATTTGATCTAACTAGTTAAAGTTACTGGTTACTTACA
Source organism: Parasponia andersonii (assembly GCA_002914805.1). Lineage (NCBI taxonomy): Eukaryota > Viridiplantae > Streptophyta > Magnoliopsida > Rosales > Cannabaceae > Trema > Trema andersonii. Next base: position 222,873 of record JXTB01000563.1, on the reverse strand, counting down.
GGACTTCTAGCTCACCCATTTATTTTTTTCCTTCCAGATTTAACATTGTTAGTTAAAAAGGTTCATTACGGAAGTACTTATTTCAGTAATTGGGATGCATTGACATTGTAACCCCCTAGGAATCCTTAGACTTACAATCTTAGTAGAATTATTATTAATAAACTTAGTGCCGAACTTTAATAAGTTTACATTCGCAAATACTCGAAATTATGTCTGTAGTATTATTTTAATGTTAAATTTTATTAAGTGAGAAAACCATAGTTATTCCTGGTTTTAACTTAGAAATTCTAAGTTAGTTTTCCATAATAATAAAGTGATTCTACAAAGATTATATTATATATATTAATATAACCTAATTAAGAATGTGACATGTTTATGTCACATTAAAAATTGTTACATTTTATAACCTAAAGTTAATATTTGCAACAAAATAGTACCATACCATAATTTGAATGGCTAGGATTTTAAGTATATAAAGAATTAAGTACACAAATCAATCTAAGTGTGGAAAATAAGTTGTAAAAAAAGATGAAGAGTAGTGAGGTTTTACATTAGGAAGGTAATAACTATAAATTAGTGGAATAGAAAAGGAAAAGGATAAAATTAGTAGATAATTCAAAAAAATAAAAATATAGACAAAACTAATTGATAGCCTTTATTTCTAAAATAATTCAAAAGATAGGAAAAAGGATGTCTTTAAAATAATTCGAATGGTAAGGAAAAGGAAAATGATAATGGAAATGTTTTTTGGAAATTAATGGCCATAATTCAAAGTATAAGACATAGACAAAAGTAATTAGTAGCTTTTGTCTCCAAAATAATTCAAAAGGTATGAAAAAGATTAATATGGTGGAGAATTTCTTTGGGAGCTAGTACTATTGGATTCCAAATAATTGAAAAAGAAGAAAGATTAGAGACAAAAATAGTAGATGAGTAAAAAATAAAGTAAAAGATAAGGTAATAGAGTAGGAAAAGAAGATATATTGACAAAATGGTAAAAATGGTGCTTGGATTATTTGATGGAATGTGAAAGTGTGTATTATTAGATACTTCTTATGAATGGCCTATAAATAGATCATTCATTTGGCAATATAAATCTATATTTGACCTTCCAATTGCTTAACCAATACTATTTTCATTTTTCCAACTATCCTTTCATGAAAAAAAAACTTTTTCTACCTCACTTTCTTCTAAATCTACAAGAGCTATAATGTTTAACCTATTGACTCTAGAAATTTAGAATTATAATCAAGAAAAAAGTACACATAATTTTGTAGTGGAGAAGTAAGATAGAAGATTCAAGCTTAGAAGGTAAATATTCTCATCTTGCTTGTTATGTGTTTAAATAAATTCTATAAAAGAATAAATGAGTAATAATATATTTAATCTACTTTCGATGTTATATAATTTATATTATATTTAGACTTATTTTGTTGATTTTTAAAGCCTCTATACATGAATACTTCATTATAATAAAGGCTAAATAATAATAATAATAATAGTAAAATCAAAATGACTAAACACAAAAGTAGAAGATTTTTAAGTGTAAAACCCTAAAACAAAATATTCATGAAAATGAACCAAGCTTAATAATTTAGACTTAGAACCTTAATAACAGATTTTTACCCATTAAAAATACTTTCCAAAAATTAAAGGTATTTGCTCAAAAGTTGAAATGACTAAAATGCCAAAACTTTGAGAATTAGGGTCAAAAGTGTAATTTTTAGAAAATATAGGTCAAATATGTGAGAAAGATATTTTAGGCAATTTTAAGACCATATTAAAGTGTAAGTAAATAAATGAAGAATCTTTAACAAAAATATAAGCTATAACTCAATATTTATCATTGAGGGCATAAATGTTAGATATCTTAAGATTATGGGCAAAAATATAAATTATAAATCTTGAAATTTGGATTGGAAATTTGGAATAAGAATAAATAGAAAATTTCATTTTAGATCTCTAATTGGGATAAGAAAAAATTTACTTAAATTTAAGACATGAAATCAATTATAAGAAAAAATTTACTTAAATTTAAGACATGAAATCAATTATAAGAAATAAATAATGTATGCCTCTAATTGTATTAGCCTAAGTTTAGTGATGGGTCTAAAAAGTGCGATTAATGCCTAATAATATTTTATGTAAGTATGATTTTAGATTTTAAATCTATATAGCGATCAATGTGTTTGACTCACTTATCATATTATGACCCTTAATTCCAAATAAAGAAATTAATCAAGAATAATTCAAAATATTTGATGAAAAGAAATATAATTAAGGAAACTTAACTGATTTAGGATGATATTAATTAAATCAACAATCAAATTATTGATAGATTAAAAAGATAACTATGATAAAAATGAAAGAGAAATAAATCTCCTCCATCTATGTTGAAAGTATAAATTAGTCAATGAATATAACATGACATTATTTCTTAAATGTGAAGTTTTATGTTTAATCAAGATTGAGTCAAGAATGTTTTAAGCCCACTAAGTAATTAGAAGTTTTTAAAAAAAAGTATAAGGTGACTTTAAATTACTCTAACAAATAGAGTATGTATACCTCAGGGCAAAACTTTGACCTAGACGTGCGTAATTAACGAGTGGAACTAGGACAATTATATTACGAGGTAAGTACAATTTTACCTATGGCATGGATGGTTTGAAAATCTTTCATGTTTGTAGTATGATATGTTTGAAATTATTTCATGTATTAACTTGCCTTTATATTATTATTATATGGCTTATGTACAATGTATGCCTATAAAGATATATTTCTTATGCTATAAAAATGATGTATGCTTACTTTACAATGTTATCATGTAAAAATACTTTAACAAAAGAAAAGCTATGATAATAGAATATAAGTTTGGGCTTGTTATTGAAACGTACCCACTCATGTTAAGAGAAGACTAAATAAGATAAAGAATTTAAAGGTATCATACCAATCTTTACTAGGTGAGGATATTCGAGGGAAAATAAGACCAACCTCCACTAAGCGAGGATTTACGAGGAAAAGTATGTTAAGACTATGACTATAGGTGTTTTCAGTTGGGTCGCTCCCCTAGTTCCCCATTAGGTAGTGCGCACTCAGTATGTACACCAGGGCCCATATAAAAGATAAAAGACTTTGTGATAAAGAATGAGATAAAATCATGATACAATATCTTATAATAAAGTATAAAGTAATGATTTTATAAAACAACATAACCGAATTTTCATAAAAGATTATTTGTTTTTAAGTAAAATATTTTGTGAGAATTATCTCACATTTTACGAGTATCTATGCTATAGGTACCAAAGAAATGATACCTCTGATTTGATTGATGGGTTAGCTGGAATCGAGGCGAGGATGAATGTGAGGCATAGGCAATGGAATACCGCTATTAAAATTACTTCCGCATATGTTTTTATTATGAGACAAATAATTTTAATTATGTAAGCTTGATGTTATTTGAAAACATACTTATAACTTGGCATTTTATTTCGCAATGCATGATTTTATTAATTGAACTTGAAAATGTATTTGATTGAATATAATTTAATCAAATGTTTTTCAAATGACCTAAAAGAGAAAATTTTTTGATTTAAGTAAATGCAAAACACAAAGGGTTCTATCACAAAGATCTAAACTATCTAAGAAGAGTTTGGGACTTAAGTTGTCTGTATGTGACCCCTCTCTACACCTGAGAGCCTTTTATTGTTGTGCATTATTTAAATCATACTAATAAAAAGTTTATAAATAAATTTAAATAAAAGTTACTTAATTATTGAGAATAATTTTCTTATTTTCAAAATTTAAGTTAATAGTTAGTTATGAATATAAATCTCCTAAAAAATAAATAAAAGCATTCAAAAAAATTCGTGAATTTTTCGTATCTAAATATCTCTTTTAAATAAGTTAGCTAAGAAAGTAAGTAGTCAATGGTCCGAAAAATCGGGTTGTTACATATATTCATAGGTAGAAGAAGGAAGACATTCATTTGTATTGAGAAAGTACGAAGACTTGAAATGTTGATTATTACAAATTCACCAAGTTATAGTTTGTAGTTTGTACAACTGATTTTTAATATTTAAAGATTTTTAAGAATGGTTAAATTATATATAATTTATGGTTACTTATTGGAATTTAAATAATTTAATTACTATCGACTAATAAAAGATGTCTTACATACCTATACAACTATATTTTATGGGTATGCAGCGCACATCATCGGGAGTAGGCATGACATATATAGTCATGACATATATAGTCAGATTTTCTGATAACAAATCGATAGATAAAGAGTATATAAATGTTGCTTCAAATATAACTAATTAGTGAGGAGCATAATCAAACTCAGACTCACAAATATTCTTCCTCGTCAAATTTTGCAATTTTGTATTTTGTCATCATCAACAAAGCCAAAAAAAATCAAATATAATCTGATAAAGAGCAGGCCTAAAATCAAACAAAAAACATAAAGCTCTAATACCTACTTGTTATGCAAGTGAAAGTACAAATTACCAATTTGTTATGTCAAATGCTAAATTAAATAGATTTATAATAAAATATAAAAACTAAAAAATCATAAGTGGTACAAGAATTTATTATGATTCAATT